>JAHZMT010001239.1:0-19836 GCA_027743785.1 Sinhomidia bicolor
GTTGTATACATACGTATGTAGATAAAAAAGCAATAATTAAAGAGGAAGTTGTCATAACAAGGACGCTCTTGACTTTGACAAAAAGTTAAGTTTCAAAATTGAAATTCTTTTTGGATTAGATATATGCATTTTGGTTTTCCTCTCTCTCTCTTTCCACCTATTTTGCGTATTATAAATTAATATTAACGACGTTGGGGGGTCTGCAGTCTGTACTCCGGATGTTTTTATGCTTGTATTTTTTTTATTTTTCTCCTTCTTCTTTTCCCACAAGTGCCTATTTATTTCCAACTAAAAAGTCAAGTTAGTTTATAATGATCAGTTAGAGTGCAACTTTGTACTCCTTTTTCCCAGAATTTATTTCCTATACAAACAAGTACTTGCTTTCTACTACCAAAAAAAAACTTGACAAAGAGGCAGTTTCTTAAGTTTGAAAAAAATGAATGCAAAACGGGATTAATTTTTTTTTCTTGAAAAGCAAAATATGTACAACGGGGAGATATTTTTCACAAAGGCAAGTTACAAAGTAGAGTATAGTATAGCTGGCGGAAATTGTTGTTAAAACGGGATTTCAAATTCCCCCTCTGCTTCTTTGTTACTTGAGATGCCTCGCAAAGACGATGATAATGAGATGATATTTTAAAAAGTACATACATATGAAACAAGCCTATTATTGCATTTTTCTATTCGGAGGTAAACACAAAGCGCGGCCTTTTTTTTCGCAGTTACAATATAATTATTATTATACTATAACGCTACGAGTCAAAACTTGCAGGTTAAAAAGTACATACATTCAACAAAAAGGTTGCACGTCACCATACACATGTTCATAGTAAAAAAAAATGTCAGTTGTACTTTTTTGTCAGTCAGATGATGACGACTCTGGTAAAAAAAATCTTTCCGTTGTATTTTAATACTAAAAAACTAACCGTCTAAAAAAACTTTTGCCATTGCTTCATTTTAAATGGTTGTATGGTATACCAAAAGAAAAAAATACAGCAGCAGTGAAAGCAAAATGAACGAGAAATTTGAGATGAATGAATGATACAATATTGTTATTATTATTATTAACCTAGATGGAATGGAAATTGTTACGATGAGAGAGAGCCGCTTGTAGCCTAGAGTTATTGCATTTGTTATGGAATAGTTTTAATATGTCTGTCGTCATAGGAAGAAAAAAAAGAGCGGCGGCAGCCAAACAAGGATGAAAAAAAACTAGAGAAGGGCCGTTACGTAAACACGTATTTATGTATAAAGACTATACTACTAGTAGTTACATTGCTTGGCTTACTGAAGTTAATCTTGTTAGACTTTACTTGTAATCCCTGCTTTTGACTAGACCACTTTTATATGACAAAAAAAGGAGAAGAAAAAGAAGCCAACTTCTTCCCTGCAACAACCACCACCACCACCGTTACCACCACCGACACTAACCAACCACCACTATACACTAGTAGCAACAACAGCAGCAACAACAACAAAACGTCAGTGCAGTCTGTGGAGTGGTAATAGAAAGTAGCTGAGATTTCGTTGAAAAAGTGAAAGAATGAAAGCAAAGTGTTTTGTTTTTTGTTTTGATGAGCCCTTGAATTGAATGCTGGAAACAAAAAAATAATAATTCTGATGAATCTTTAGTCTGCTGTGTATTCCTTTTGTATTATTGCTTTGTTGTGCTTTTTGAGAATCTTCTCGTGTTTTCATGTTGAATCAAGTAAAAGTGCAAAAATATATATACCAAGAATGAATTGAATTAATGGTGTTTCCTTCACAGGTCTTTTTTCCAACAGCAACTGTTGTCATTTTTGGTTCCATTTGTTGTGTGTATTGTTGCGACTCATTTAATTTATTTCCCTTAAGTATAACGTGTCTTGTTTCCCTTTTTATTTTCCTGTATCTTTCCAGAAAATCAATTAATTTGAGTATCAGTTGTCAAAGGCCAAAAAAATTAGAAACTTAATAATAGTTTTGTTTCATCCTATTTCTAGCCATTCTGAAAATTTGGAGGATTTGAAGGTATAGTTATTGTTCTGTAAACTTAAAGTCTGTACAGATAAATCCGATAAATATAATGTGATTTTTTTGTCGCCGTTTAGTTTTTACTGATATTTTAGAAACCTCTCAAAGTTTCAAATATGAATTCTTGCTACTTTCTCCTGCTGAGTCATTGAATGAAAACAATAACAAGTTACATTACAACCATATGAATTTAAAAATATAATCAAAATATTAGATTACAATAAGTTTTTACAGAAAATCTCTGGTTATTACGAACCTTTTTCCGCGTGTAAATTATGTGTATTGTGTTGAAATAAAAATTATGTTTTTCACAACGTTAATGGTCTACAAGATGAACTACAGATTATAGCAGAGCAGATGTTATAAAAATGTTACTACTGCTTTAATACCTATTACCTTGTTTTCTAGTCCTTCTACAAGTAAAATACTATGTAGCAATGACACAAAATGAATGGAAACTCATTTGAAACTGTTTGCAAGTCAGTAGCAAATCAAGTGGGCCAGATAATTACTGTTACAATAAAACAGTGGCATTGTGCAATGGCCCTTGTAGCAACACCTGAAACTGCTGCTTTGCACAGGTCTCCCATAAACACACTTTATTACTGCAGATGATGATGATCAAACCTGAATAATGAATAATAGTCATTTCAACAGCGTTGTTTCATCTCATTCAGTTCATCAGCGTGAATTTCAAAAAGCTCAATAAATGGTCCCTTTCAAATCTCACCTTTCATCAAACTCTATGATCGCTTCTTTGGCTTGTGCGATGATAATGGTAATTTTAGTGCGTAATTATTACCTTTTACACGAAATCTGATTGAGCGTTCTAGCAGCAGCTAATGTATTTACGGTCGTCATTCAATAATCTTTTCCAAGTGAAAAGACCACTGTGCCTAGTACATTTGCACGTTTTATTATTCATTTAGTACGTAGTTTTCAGCACCTTTAATTGCAGTTTCATGAAAGCTTTTTATAGGCGAACAATGCAATAATAAATATGTACTGTTACACACATGAAAAATTATCTACAGAAAATTTACCTACACATACACGCTCATAGTCATCATCATGACACTAAAAGCGTCAGTGTGAAGAACAAGAGATGCAAATAAAAGCAAAGAGAAAATGAAATGAGTGAAATGCAGTGCAAAACTTTGGCTGTTCGCATTCTAAACTAAATTTTGAGAGTCAAAGGAGAATTGTGTGTATGAGTTTTGCAAAGATGAAAAGATGCTAATCAATTCGTATTATTTTAAACCCTTTTCATCATAATATTATATAACATGAAGATGATGTCATTGACACAGCAGTTACTAGTCAAGTCAGAGTAAGGATTCAGTTTTTTATTCTTTAAATAGAAAAGAATGGAACTAACTATTTTTGTATTTCTTAAGAAAGCACACAAGTTGAGTCCTGCTTCTTAATGAAACTCCTAATTAGAGCTTAATTAAAATGCTCTTTATACGGAGAAAAGATGATCTTCAGATATTGAATCTTCTTTTCAGAAGCCTTTTTGCTCATCATCTCGGAAGCACATGACAAAATTATTATTTTGTTATTTATTTATAACTTGTTATTACGCTCATGTTACTACGCTACTGCAATTCTAGTTCTTCCTTCTTTTTTTTCTTTTACACAAGTATGCAATTTTGGTTGAGCAGTAGTAGCAGCAGCAGCAGCGTTGCGAAGTTGCGAACGCAACGCATTTTTATTCCAAACCTAGTAGTAATATAGGAAGCAGTAGCGTGAGTCTAGTGGGGCAATGCAAGACACCATTTGATGATCAACAGGAGGTTATGTAACGCTAATAGGTAAAGTTGGAGTGAAGAAATGGATTAAAGGGGAAGAGAAAGGAAAGTGTGGTAGGTAGCGAAGCACATTAAGTGAGCGAATGGGAAAGTATTAAAACAAACTTTCTTTTTTCCTTATTTATTGAAACGAATCAACAGGGTGAAAGGGGATATTAACGAGACGATATTGTGGCTGCACAAGTAAGTAGCAGTAAACCTAGCAGGAAGGCTGTAAATGTAGAATGAGGCGTCGTGTATGTGTGTGTACAAAAAGCGCATTTCTTTTTCCTCTACTTTTTTCCTTGACACAAATGTGCATTGAACAAATATCACATTTACCGGAAAAGGGAAAAAGAGAGAGGGAGAGAGAGAGAGAGAGATAAAAAATATATATCTGTAGTAAACCGGCAGGAGGTTCAAGGATAAACTGTATGCAAGTAAGTTTTAGCGAGTGGGAGCTGAAACAGAGAGCGAGAGGCGCTTTTATTGTGAAGGAGAAAAATGTATATAGTTTTTTTACCTGTTGTCAAAAGCGTTTTGTGTACCTCCTGGCAGAAACTGAAGATCCTTAATATTTGCATCCGGATTAGGTTGAAGTGGCGATTGCACACCGCCGTTGGAAGCATATGGTCCGTTGTTTGCCCCTGTCTCAAGCATGGGGTAACCGGTCACTTCTCGTGACACGAGGGAGACAATGGCAACAGCCACGGCGAGAAATACACAATGTCGCGTACTTTCCTTCATCTTCGTTATTTTTGGCTATTTATTGAAAAAGTTGTTTGATGAGATGTATGAAAATATAGTGTTGATTTTATTTTGAAAAGGGATACTTTTTTGAATATTTTTTGATGGGATACTGACTGCTGTTGTTAATTAAATGCTGTGTGTTAGCTAATTTAGACGTTGGATATGAGATGAAAGAGTCACTGTTTTTAATTATTCTTCTTCTTCTATAGTGCCTTATAGCAAGTTGGTAGATAATGACAGTTTAGCTACAACGGACAACTGGACTGGTTACACTTGAAAGAGACTTTGTATGTGGGCTTGTTGGTGTGTGATTAAATTTTGAAAAATTAGCGCAACAAAATTAGTATTCAGTAGCTTTTTGAAAATGTATTTTTGTTATAAAAAAGTTTGTAATTGCCTTTTTAATTATTGCTGGCGAAGACGAAGAAGAGGAAAAGGCTTGCAAAAAAATTAGTATGTATAATTGGACAAGAAGATAAAAATGAGAAAATTTCCAATTGTTCTTCAAAATTACGAGTTTTTTCTGTCAAATAGGAAATTGCGACCTTTTTTCGTTTCCGTAAAAAGACACCTGATAAAGAATGACAGGCTTTGATGAAAAGAAGAATGAAAGTTGGTGTGAAATGCTATTATTTCCCCCTGTAATACAGTACAGCCTATCTGACTTTCTCTCGTTGACTGCGTGTTTGTGTGTGTGCTTCTTGTTTATGTGTTATAATAATTTATGGAGTAACAAGTTTCCTGTTTTTTTTTCTCTCTTCTCAATCTCTTTCTCTCTCGGATGTTTCGTTCGTTCTAAATCAGACTCGCAAGAAGAACTGACTGCTTGAGTCGCGCTACCCCCGAGCTTCTTTTTATATCCCTGAAAAAGTTGTGGAAAAACATGAAAGCTCTTTCAAGCAGGCTAGCTGACTCACTCACGTAAAACTGATTCTGTCTACCTCTCTGCCTCTGTTTCTACTTTTTGCTTCTTTGCATTGATGCATGACATGATGATGCTCTTCATTGTCGTCGTCGTTGTCAGTATGGGTTTGCACCCACCATCACCACCACCACCACCACCAACAAAAATGTAAAGATAGCATATATTATACAACTAAAACTCGGTAATACAACAATTTTACTGGGCATTATATGGCGTGACGCCATGGATGGATTTGCTACTTTTTCTTCTGTTCTCTATTTTCCTTGCTACTTACTCCCCATAATGTAGTGTATGTCGAGTTGGTTGGGTGAAAGTAAGAAGACCACCTGGCTCGTTTAGCTACCTATTAGCAACATCATCATCATCATCAATAATATACATAATAATAGTGTAGGTAGGTGGGGATACATATATTTATCTTAGCCTAAATATAGCACTTGTTATTTTTTCTTTTCTTATGGCACATGGCTGCAACTTGTTAAGTACAAATTGCTGGACAAGTAGATAATTCGCTAAAAGTTGGGCATTTCAACATTGGCGGCGCACATATATTCGAAAATGTGTCTTTTGAAATAAATTATACTATTATTGGCAGTGATGAGCTGGTTGACGAGCATTGATTTGCAGGTTATGAATAATAATAGGTATATGCAATTAAGCACATGCCGGTTCTGTTCCGGTTGTAACCAGAAAAAGAAACCCGAGATTTACCCGATAATGTTGCTGAAACTGTTTTGCAATGTCGTCATAGGCATTTAATGGCTATTCTAGAATCTACATACGTTCTAGGTTGTTTATTTAATTACCAAACTAGCATTGATGATTAATCGTTATATAGCATCGTCACGTAGGCATACACGCTGTTTCCTCATCAATAAACATGTCAGAACACTTTATAATCAAATATGACGACCAGTACATACCTAAAGGATAAACTTTTGCTATTTTATGCAATTTCCAATTCTCGGTACTCACTTGCAAACATAATTTAGTTTTCAAAGTTGAAAGTAAATAAGTATTTGCTTTTTGCGTGCACACCTTTTGCTTTCAGCTTGCGGCTTCCTCCACCTCCACCACTCGACTCAGACATTTTTTTACCCTGTGTAACGTAACCAATCATCAAACAAGTTATTTTTTTTGTTGGTTGGTACTTTTACAGAAACCAACAACAACAACTGACAACCAATCATGGATGAAGGACATTGTCAACAAAACTTTCTTTTACTGACATATTATTATTATTATTATTTAAAGTATTTACAAGCACGTAAATATTATAAAGGTTAAAAAAAGTTTCAGTGACGACAAATGACAATAAAAGGTATTACGAAACGTTATTATTGTTACGATTATTATTATAAATTGCAAATTGTATCGAATAAATATATTATTTTTCAGGGTTGAGGAACTTTTGCAAGCACCGATGCCTACAATACTCGACAAAATATTATAGAATTATCACTTTTACTGTGTCATTGTCATCCTCGTACTACCGCTAAACGTCACTAAAGCAGCAAGAATAAGTTTTCCCCAAGAATAAGTTACATTAACAATACAAAAATATCTTATTTCACGCCTCCGTTGGCATTTTCTTTGGTACACTTTCCAACAAAATATTCAAAAAAGTTTATTATTTGTCATATTATCAAATATTACGCTATATATTCTATTTATGAGTACATGCATACCTATAGCTATATGTACTACGATTGTTTGTCAGAGTAAAGAAAGGGAAGGAAACAGCAGCTCCTTCTTTAGATTTTGCGATTTTGATGGTGGTGATGATGATGACGATGTCTTTATTGTTGGTTGGTTTTTTGGCACACTCAATATTTGGTGGTGGTATAAACCACTCCTTTGAAATGCGCCATGCACATACATCATTTATCTGACTGACTGAACCTCATCGTCACTATATCAATTTATTGTTGTGTGGTGCTTCTGGCAAGTGGTTGACTGACTCAATTGACAATTTGTTTACAGCAGTGTGTGTGTCTGTGTGTGTAAGTGGCAGGCAGGCAGGCAGACAGAGAGACAACAACAACAGCAATGATGCATGCTTGTAGGCAATATTATTGCACACGGATGACAAACTCTTTTGAATTTCTCCATCTGTTACTCTGCTTGTATGAAGGCTGCGGTGGATGGGAACATAGATACACACATTTACTACAAGTATACTTGCGCATAACAAAAGCAAACAATATTGTTGCTATTATTATTTTTATTTATTTATTTATTTATTGTATAGAAGAAATTAGATCTTTTAAGTGTGCCTGAAAGAAAAACACATACACATCTTCCATATACGTGATTCTTTTCTTCCTTAAGGCACACTTCCTTTTTTGCTAGAGCCTCAACGAACGATAAGTAAGTTAAAGAGGAAGAAAAAAAAGAGCGAGGAGCGTGGCGGCAGTGAAAACATGTTAAGGTGTGTACTTATGTAGATACTTGAATCTAGAAACTGGATACCTCTTTCTTTTCTTTCCGGCGGCTGTACTACTAAAAAATAGAGCAACGTTTGTTGTGAATTCATGAACGTGTAGGTATAATGTGAGAAAATGATCGCAAAGATTTTTTTTTTGGAATCAAAATAGGTTACATCTTTCAACTTCATTTGCTATAGCATGGCAAAAGAACCTACTTGATTGTAAATTGTAATGTTCAAATAGCTAGTTATCTTGATTCTTCTCAGTCAGTACGTATACCTGTATTGGTAATTTTCTCCGTACATTTTACACTTACACAATATGTAATTTTACAATGAAATTTGTATTGAGTACAACGGGGAAAATCTTGTATGTTCCGTAAAAATAAATGTACGTTTTTACGAACACTGGAATGAGACGAGTATCGGGCTAAGGGATTTTTCTCCCAGAGAAAAGGTCATTTATCGACTATGATGCAATTGACGCGTTCAAATTTTCTCGCTTGTTCTTCCACTACATACGGCTTATCCTTGTGTTGCGTATCATCTGTACTTCAATTTTCCTCGTTTCAAGGCAATCTATTACTTGGATGGAGAAATGACTGGATGAAAAAAAATTATATATAATTGCATTACATCGCCACTTACCATTGAATTTGCCATGCTCGATAGAAGGGTAGCTGATCTAGACATTTTTTTCTTGCATTTGTAAACGCTCTTCCTCTTCTTCATCCCTCCTGGTTGGTTTCAAAATTAATAATTTATTGAGGTGGTAATGATGAATGCTTTTGTCACATCATCAATTTTTCTCGCCCAGCAAAATACCTATATCTGCTGAAATTATATCAGGTGATATGTACATACTTACAAGCCGGCATTATTTATGTGTTTATCAAAGTGCTGCTGCTGCTCTGTAAGCCTACAATAACGTACAAGGATTTTTTTATGGTATGATCGAACATGATGATACATAAGTGTAAGCTCTGCACACTGATTCGGTCGGTACTCACGTGTCGTGTGTGGGTGAAATACTGTCGCATCGTTGAGCTACTTTTGGGGAAACATGAGACATGTTAAGCACAACCGTAAATGTTGCGCTACTACAGCTTGCTAAACTATCGAAAGGCAAGTCTGTTGACGCAACGATGAAAAAAAATTTTTTTAGCCTCTATTCACTATCATAAAATATTGACGTCTGAATAATATGAATACTAGAAGGAGAGAATGTTTTCTTTCCTGAAAAACTTCATAAAAACTTATTCACTATGTAGCCATTCTTTGTGCTTACACAAGTACTGTTGTCCATTTTTGCTGTTCAGACTCAAGCGTGGGTGGTCGGGTGATCTCTTAAACGTATGAATCTGTTTGTACATACACAGACAGATTTTAGCCAGTACATTTTGGAAGACCTGTTATTGTAGGTAATTATTAGTTTATAATGAATAAAAGCTAATTTGCTATTTGCAAACATCTTTTCTCTGCATATTTATAGTTGACATACATCTAAAAAATGGCAAATAGTTTACCAAGAATTACGCGAAGAAATTGCAATGATTTTGCAGATTATTTTATTAAAAGTACCTATATACGTATTTATGTATTTTATTTTTTCGATTCAACACACCTCGCACGTCCGTTGACATTTCTTCTGTTTTATTTTGGAGTAGCAGAATAAAAAAGAGTTCTATAAAAGATTTGAAAAGGTGAAATGAAATTCAAAAGGTTTCAATAACATTCATGTTTTTACGCTTGCATAAGACGCAACCTGTCGTGCATATTTTAATGCAATTTTATTTTATTTTATTTTATATGAATACCATGTTACACGCCAGAAAGTTTCGTGTGCTTCTATTAATAAATAAATTATTTTCATTAGTACAAAGTAAGGACGCGATAAAAAAAGTTTAAAATGTGCCATGAACCTAACATATTCAAAGAAACCACTTGAAAAAGCCCTTGACTGCTGGAATCTTGGAAAATACCATTCAAACTCTAAAAAAAATATTTACATACCTAAATAAACGAATTGAATAGCACCTAGGGAGAAGGGGAAAAGTAAAAGTAAAGAATGATGATGACGAACGAGTGTAAAATTATAACAAAAAATGGAGTGATGAATGTGATGAAACTTCAAAGTCAAATGTATTTTCACTGTAAATTCTCGAGTATGAATGATAAACAGGCAACAGAGTTTTCGTTCTACCTACATTTTTAATATGTTGGTATGATATATCATATATGCTGAAATAAAAAATGCCACTTCCTGGATAAAACAATAAGCGTGAATAGTATGATGTAGGCATTTAGATAGTTGGGTAAGGTGATGCGGTGTGCGTGAGCAAAAAAGTTTCCAAAAAAACATTTTATTTTATATACATCACTATTTGCCAGCTTTAAAAAAGAGGGACACGTACGTTCGTGAAAAGAACATTTTGTGATCATTTTTGAGCCTTTGTACTTGAATGAGCATGTGATTTGAATACGTACATTATTTACAGCAGTTTTCCCCACTTCTTTTGAAATCTGCTACAAAAGTAACTCAATCTATTTATGCTTCCATCAAAACTTCACCCCCACAAGACTACTTTTTTAGTTGCGTCCGCAGAAAAATAAATAAAACTCAACATTTTCAGGTGTAAATAATGAAGAAAAAAATTAGCGAGAATGGTATTGGAACATAATGCACAGTTCTTGGCGAATGTCAATGATATAATTTTTGTGCTTTGCGCGTTGTTATTTATTTGCGACCCTTTTCAATATGAATATATTTGGTTGGAGGATTTAAAATGTTGCCAACTGTTTACCACATCTTTTCTTTACTTGAAAAGAAAAAATATATATGTATATATTATAAATTTTTTTTGCCAAGGTGAAATGTTTAAAGTTTTGAATAACACTTTCTTTCAAGTGAATTTCCCACTCCAAACATTCCCAGAATTATAAGTAAAACTCATTTACATATTATATAGCCCTACATCATCATCGTCATCATAATACTAAAGTGTGTCTAGGTACGCGCTCCATTACCTATGTACTCTTTATACCTCATCATTACTACTACTAAAACTTGGCAGTTAAAAGTATTAAGCAGAAAAACATGAAATTTTCTCTTTGTTGTCTACACAAAAGATCGCAAATTCAACATTGAAGTACACAATATTTACTTTTCAGGCAGTCATCTAATCAATATAACAATGATGTCCATAGCAAAGAGGTAGAGCTACTATACCTGGAAAGTATAGACATACATAACATTTTCACCATTATTACTACCGCTACCCACTCCAATTTATATATTTATTTTTTTGATATAATTTAGCATTCGTTTCGTTTGACTTAAAAAGAAGAGATGAAAAGTGCAACCAGGAAGCATGTAAATTTTTACAAAGGTAGCACTAAAACAGCTCTTCTCACAGGAGCGAGAAGCACAGTTCTTTTGCGAATTCTCTTCGTTTATTCACTTTCTCTCTCTGAAAACCCATATGTAAAATGATAAATATACTTTTTTCTATCTTTCTCTACCAATCACACGCGCACCAACCACCTCCTTTCACTTTGTAAAAACTTAACTATTTGGCCAACCGTAAACTTCTCAAAGTTAAATAGGGATAATGATGTAAAAAAAAATTTGCTTTACAACTTTACAAAGAGATACATTTTATTTGTTGTATTTTCACGTGGTGTTCCACTTATTTGCTTCTGCTTATTCATATAAAAACATATGTATTTAGCAGGAGAGAAAAGTAAAAATTTATTCATGCAGCGTTTTTCTAAACATGTTCCACTTTGATGGCTCATCGTCAGTTTCCCTTTATTTCATTAAGCACAAAGCAGCAAAAAAGCTGTAACAAAAACCCCTAATGAAATCACACAAATTGTTGCTGCTTTCACATTTTCAATGACTCAATTTTTTTTGCTACCATTTTCAAAAGGTACAGTTTGTAGGTAAATAGAGGTTATATAGGTTATAGAGAGGCATACTCCACATGACAACTTAATAATACCGTTGATTTCAATCTTTCCTGTATTCTTCTTCTGATGACATGTCATGACACATGTATGCGTGCATACATAAAAAGCAGGAGCAAGTATACTGAATTTCCTCTTTTTCCATTTATTCAGGCAGGTGGGCAATAAAGTACACTAAAAAAAGTCGGCAATTGAGAAAATACCTATTATGTCAACTGACAGACAGCAATAACTCAAATATTTCAAGTATAACTTGCTGTACTGGAAGAAAAACTCATCCTTTTTGCTATTTTAACAGAGAAGGAAAAAATTATTTTCACAACTTGTCCTTAAATATGACATAAAGGATTTCACGGTATTTTGTTGGCAATGTTTGAAGGATGATTTTCGCGTGGTTTGCCCTGAATAATGTTGTACGAAGAGAAAAAAGGCCCTAGTCAAATCTCTGGGGATACCTACGTAGGCAGCAGCAGCAAAAAAATTCAACGATATTCCATTACAAAAATATATATTTTTTTTACTGCCACCATTCTCTCATTTTATTCTTGTTACCACCTACGAACTACTTATTGTTATTATTATTATTATTATTAACATCATCATCCAGAAAAAAAGAAAGAAAGAAAGGAGCTTTCCGCACTGTCTTTGTTGGATTGCTTTTTATGTTTGATACGTAGCCAGATAAAAATGGTAAATTTAGTGGCTTGTGTAATGTTTTATATTGTACTTACAGACATGTGTAAAAAATTGGCAAGCAAAATAAAGATGACTATTACCTTTATAAACATATACATACGTCGTTTTGTTGTTACTTATTTTGTATTTATATCACGGATACGGACACTGTAACCATTTTTTTTAGGTCGGTTGGCGAAAAAGGTATGAGCACATAATATTTTTAAGAGACGTTACTGCTCCTGCTGCTGTTGAGCTTTAGCTTGTTCTTGATCCAACATCCGACATTGTGCACATGGGAATTTTGTATACATAACTGCTGCCCGGACCACCAAGAAGACGGAGGAGGAAGAATGAAGGTAAAAAGGGAAGAAGAAGTCGAAGGAGATGCTGCCGCTGCTGTTGCTCATGATGATGATGATGAATAGAAAATAAAGAGAAAGTAAGTGTAATGGAAGTGTGAGATGAAAAAGAAGCAAACGGAACCATCTTCAAAAGAAAAGGGAAGAGAGGGTGGAACAACAAGATAAAATAAAGTAAATTGTCTGTTATACGCTATTAGGCAGCAGGAGGAGAATGCAACACAATGGAATAAAAGGCATTATTTTTAAAAGCATAATTTACTACACATGGGTTAAGAAAACAATTATTTTTTTACCCATATGCATATTATGTATCTCTATGTCATGGTTTGTGTAATGTGCATGTATGGTGGTATCAAAGCCAGAGATATAGACAGTAAATGTTATGCAAAATATGTATATAAATAGCATCGGATGTAATGATGAATTGTGCTACTACTACTACTATCTTGTGGTGGTGGTGGTGGTGATATCAGTATGCAAGGGGGAGATGAGAGGGGGAAAAGAGTCGAGTTGAGTGTAAGAAGTGGAGAAAGTATGGAAAACGAAAAAAAATATATATAAATCTTGTTAGTATTCCGTTTTGCTGCTAGGTACTCCTTCTTGCTTGTTTAGCTTTTGTAGTCGCCCTAATATTACTGGGTATTACCTATGTGCTACCTGTCCTGTGGTGTGTATCCTTCAAAGAATGACATGACGAGAAGAAGAAAGACTTTTGAATTTTATTAACTGGAATGAATCATGATGGAAACTCTGTGCAGACTTGTGTAGGTATACACGTGTATTTAGCACAAAATTTGTTTACGGAATAGAAGGATGACGAGAAGAAGAAAGACTTTTGAATTTTATTAACTGGAATGAATCATGATGGAAACTCTGTGCAGACTTGTGTAGGTATACACGTGTATTTAGCACAAAATTTGTTTATGGAATAGAAGGTAAGTTGTTTCACATTTTTTTGTACGTCACAACCGAATGGAGAATAATAGAAAACAGTTAAGAGGGTTTGCTAGGTTGTGTAGTATACCTAATATACCTTTTTTATGTACTTTTGCAAATTTTAAAACCAGGTAGATTTTGACAAGAGGAAGTAGGTAGTTTCGTAGAAAAGTGAAAGTGTTTACTTCGCGATGCATGAAAGGTGCACAAAGAAAACAGCATTATTACCTGCACCTTATCTTTAATGCATGAGTTTTGGCTTGATACTTTTCCATGCTTTGGAATTAAAATAAAAGTATGTTGCTTAAAAACAATGCATGTAAAATAAATGGAAAATGCGCGTGAACCTTATTTTTAATGCATGAGTTTTGGCTTGATACTTTTCCATGCTTTGGAATTAAAATAAAAGTATGTTGCTTAAAAACAATGCATGTAAAATAAATGGAAAATGCGCGTGCTATATACTTACATGGAAGGCATGTACACTGTTTAGATTTTGTGTTTTTTTTCTCATACAACAAAAATGTAGGAAAGCCGCTGCTGAATTAAAGTTTCAAGTGCTTCTTGCATTCCCAAGAGATTTGTTATGAAAAATAATGTCTAAATTGCTAGAGCTAATGTAGCCATATCATTGCATTGCCGTTAACCTGAAGGGAAACGAAGGATGTATACATCTTTCCATTTTTTTCGTTTGGCAAGCTAATATTACACTCATGTTCTTTTTAAACAGAAGATTACGTTTTAAGTAAAACTGCCTTTTTGTGATTTGGGAAAAATTGAATTATAATGACTCATGCCCATATACAGGCTACTATACACAGTGAAATCTCATTCAATTTAGGCAGATTTTGATGCAAAATGTCTTAGAACCGCTTGATTTGTAGTGCCCTTAACTCAACTCCTACACCCTATAAATCTTTATTGGTCCTTTTCAACCTTTCATGGAAAAAAATTTTATAGTGGAAAGCGTCATCAATTTTCATAAAAAAACTTATTACGCCTTCCCTCTGGAAGTTCTTTTGAATTGAAATCATATTTCTTCGAGAAAGTCATGACAGCCACTGGTGCCTCAGCTCCGACAGAAAAGCAAGGGCACTAGATTTACATATAATGTGCACCGTAATTTATTTTATTTTTGAAAAAAAACACTGAATATTTTTCTTGAATGGAAGGTTTAACAGGTGTATGTACCACCAAAAGCATACATTATTGCGTTGCATGCAGCATGTCAACCTCTAAAACCGCATTACGGAAGGTCAAAATCATTTCTGATAGAAAACTGACTGGAAACACCTTATTCCTTTTACACAATGTTCATTCATTTTATCTGTATAAAACGTCCAGATGAAATGAAAAGCACATAATACACAATATACCTACAAAAAGATTTGCCCACCGCAGACGACGGGTGTGTGTAGTGTTGGATGAAATATACGAAATGAATGAAAATTTGTACAGAACTCAAGTGAGTACACACACGTGTAGAGTGTAGACAGTAGTAGTTTTTGTTTTAGCAAAAAGATTGTCTTGGATCTGCCACAAAGAAAGATAGCATTTGCATAATACTATAAATTAATAATAAATCATGTACCTTATTTTACTAGCACCTGAAATTGTGCGTTATTAATCTCGCATGAATCTTCCCTGAAACTCGGTGCATCCACTTGCCATGTCTAGTATAGTTTGTCGTGTAGAAGAGGATTCAATAAAACCCAGAGTTTTACTGGTGGTGGTACAACAGGCTAGATATTTTTTAATAATACTCAGCCATTGAACATTACACGCATTCTCATTTTTATTAATCAGTAGCCCACTCACGATCATCAATGTAGTTGATATGAATGATAGCGGAGCAAGAAAGGGTTTTCCAAATGAAAATTATATTTCAGTGAAAAATAAGCCTACATTATAGCTGTACGTAGAGCGCACGTAAGCAGACAAAAAAATCTACTCAGTAGTATTTACATACATCCTGAGAGTCCTGAGGCTCATCAACCTACATTATATGTTGTTATTTATCTAATATAATGTTTAACAAAAGAAATAAATCCTGTTTGTATATTCTGCTCTAACCGAAGCCTAATCAGCAAGGTTTTTTTGGGTAGCTTAATATATATATATATATAAAATACATAATATATAAAAAATAAGGTAGAAAAGAGATATCAATTTGGTGGAAATAGTAAAAGCGACGTGAGGAAAGAAGGAAGCTTGTGGGGTGTGTGGGTGAACGTGGAATTTAGAAGAGCGGAGAAAAACAAGAAGAGAGAGTAGCGCACCAAAAGTTCAATAATATCATCATCGGTGCTGTTGCCACTCCACCTAAATGTCAGGTTACCTGGATTGTTTTCACAAGCGATAATACTATTAAATCGTTACGGATCGGTATCGTCGTCACACTGAAAGCTCAGAGAATGAGAGAGAGTGAGAGAAGTGAGGAGACAACCGAATGAATTATTTACGGACGTGTGCAAAAAAAATAGGAATGACACTCTTCCTTTTTCCGTTTTTACGCTTTTTACTCCCTTTCGAAGAAATAGGTGAATAAATAACATGCACATAATTTGGCGTCACCAGCTTTATAAATAATTAGGTGAATGTGCTATATTGTGTACAATAATAATTAATGAGTAAAGAAACGCCAACAACAAACGCGTTCATTCATACGTACGTATACGTGGATGTAAACACTCGTTCTTTTGATATCCACTGAGCTCATCAAGTGTACACAGGGATAACGGTAATACAGGCAGGTTCGTTCGCACGCACGCACGTACGGAAAAAAAGAAAGCCTCTTTTTGGGAAAATTGGATGACAGAATGAAATCAGACTGTTTGTAGAGGCGAAACTGCGAAAAAGGTCTTAATAAGTGTACTAAAATTTAGGATATTAAACTTATCTGCAGAGTGTTGTTGCCCACTCACTATCGTTTACGAGATAACCTTACCACCATATCGCCGCATCGTTTATCTTAATCCGCCTTGGAAATACTTTTTGATGATTAGAGTTGTCCTAACAAAATTAAAAATGTTTGGGTGGACTACGTCAAAGAATGGAATGCTTACCTGTTATGAAATATGAGTAGAAAATTTTAGTAGGATGGGATTACTATATGGATGATCTGGTTTAACAAGAAGATAATAATAATATTTCATTAGTGTTTGATGAGTGGTTTCACTCAGCGCAACCAGCGCGCATCGCCAAAATCTGGCAGGTCAAGCTAATCCAGTTTACTGAGACGGTAAACCGTACCGTTAGAAATGGATTCATACTAATGTACAGATGTAACAATTCTAAGATCTTTTTTGGCTTTGGACTGGAAACTGACTAGGTCTCATTATTACTTTCATTTTACTCCCAAGTCTTCTCCAAACTTTTACGTACACTTTTCACAAACTGTGTCATTACGAAAATATCCACTAGGGGTTATCATGATGACACCATGGTGCAGTTGAAGGGATGGAGGTTCGTGTAAATAAAACGTTAGCCGAGATTTCTTTCCATGACTTTTGTACGTTCTTTTAATACATATTATGTTGGAAAGAATCATCAATTTATCTGACGATGACAATGTTAGTTAGTTAGTTAGGTTTTATTTTCAGTGCTATAGCATATCAGTACAAACTTACTGTTTTTCATATCATAACTTTAAACACTATCAACTATGAACATTGAATACTATGTATTTTAACATTCATATTTCTCATCCAATCCATTTATCATTTCCAATTAACAAAATCGAGTTGTAATATAACTAAAGTATCAATAACATTAAGTATGTAATTATAATTATAATTAATGTTTGTATAGAGGATTGAGCAACACTCACTTTGAATGTTGCTCGAGCGTTTAGATTATCACCAAAGAATGGAGAAATGAAATTACTGCTGTAGAGACCACTACTTTTTAAATAATAGATTCTTAATGATCCTTTGATGATTCTTGTTACAGTATTTGACATCTTCAATGCTTCCTCTTGTTAGGGGCACGTTGTAAGGAACAAAAACTTCTAGCTTATTGTCAAAACTTTTCGTACTCTTATTTTTAATAATCTCACCCACCCCCAAATTTGGCGGTGGAAAAAGCAAAATACGATACAAGGTTTATTAGAAGTTGAACTTTTACATTGCTAGTAGATAATATACCTAATAATAATAATTCGTTTCTTGTCGCTAATGATTTCCTTTTCACAAGGTAGTTACATCATACACGACATACATATAAATTAATTGAATAATCTGGTTTTTACATAGAAATTGTAAACTAAAAACTGAGGCGAAAATTTAAATACATTTCTTTCTTTTAAAAAATTACACCGTCCTCAGTATCATTATTAACATGCATATTCGCTTATTATTTGTAAATGAAAGAAGAAATGCATACACAGTTTTCTTAAAAGTACATAAAGAGATAATACTACACGCTTATTGACAATTTCAGCCTTTTGCGTGAATGCGTTGTAAATTACGGTGGGGCAGTGTGAGAAGCTCTGTACATCACGGAATACTTCAAATGCATTCGTTTTGCTTATTTCTACAGGTATATTTATAAATATTTGATAGTTTTGTATTATTCTAAAAGTCAGTGTTACACTGGTAGTTACTATTTTTGTGCCATTTTCATAGTCAAGGAAACTGCAAAAAATTGTACCTTTTAAGATCGCATTGCATAAGAGTAACAATAATACAAAATTTTCTATAAGTCTATTAAGCTTATGCAATACAATCTTTTTAAATTTAGTAGTCTCTCTGTGTTTACTGACAAGTTAATCCATTTCGTTATAAGATTCATTTAGAATCGGAAATACTTGGTAATTGACAGCTTAGTAAAAAGAAAAGTCAGCTCTTAGCTATTCAATATTCAGTGTTCTGTCCGTGTTAAAAATTAAAGTTGACGTGAATTCGACTGCAATACAATTTGCCACTAATATCCTTTTCTATCAAGAAAATTGTTTAATGACTTGATAAAATACAAATAACACATGCTACTCTAAAGGTCATAACTTAACTTGAGCTCATTCTGGATGCTTCTTTTCAAACTATAACTAGGTATTTATTTTCAATTGCTATTGGAAAACTAGAAATTGAATTCTAGCAATTGCTAAATTGCACTAGAATTGCACTGCTAAAATCGCCTCCAATAATCCTCGGCGTGATTGAAATTTATAATTCATACATTTGTAGACAGAGTCAAATACATTTTTATGGAATACTTGACCATAACTCTCGTTTTTAATTAGCTCAAGAAAGCATCTCAGGTACTTCAGAACGTACAAGCCGCAATCTGTCCGGTTCTCCTGACCGCGGGTGTCAGTGCTTTCATATGAAATGTGCTTCATTGACAAAAGGTCAATGTTTACATGTCGATGGGAAGCCATCCAATGTTCCTGTGTAATACCAAAGTAAAAAGATTATAAAGTCTTTTTTGTTACTATAATATCTGAGTCATGAGGGTGATAACTGATAAAGAGTACGTGGTTCTTATGGTCAGTATCAATGAATGTATTTATAAAGTATTGTAATCTTAAACGAAAATTGTGATAAAGGCGTGTATTATCCTCCTAGAACGAATAACATTTTACAAAGCACATTATTCTAAAGTCCCTTGATCTTTCTGCCTGATATTGCCTTTCTGATCTGATTGATAAACAATACATTTATAACACTTGTTCTAGCTTTCTAAAATCATACTTGGTATACATACCTAGAAATAGTAAATTCACTTCAATAGAAATTATTACCTATAGAAATAGTGAAAGCAAATACTTAAATTTGAACCGACCCTTGAAGCTAGCAAATTCATCAAATTAATTTTCTGAACAGTAAATTATAGAAAAAACCGCGTTACTTCTTCATAATACTGAATGCCTTCTGTTCTACGGGAATACCCATGCACCATGTGACTTGATTAAATAAAGACGTCATGAAATAAAAAAACACGCTAAAATGGTAATAGTAAAAAGCAAGCCAAAAGGTATACAAATGT
>JAHZMT010001240.1:0-23419 GCA_027743785.1 Sinhomidia bicolor
TTATCAAATTAGAACCAATAGAGTGCACCAGTTTGCCAACTAGTAGACAATTTTCCAGATTGAGTTCATATTGGCATAAAAACTATTTACGGAAAATTTCAAGACATTTTCGAAGATATCATCTAATCAATGGGGTCACATTGACAATGTAAAACAATACTAGAGTTCTGTCAGCCAAGTGAAGGCACATTGTTGCAACAGAACAACATATATTTATATACATTTTTTATCCTTCCATCAGACGTAATCCCAACAAAAACATTTTTTATAATTTATTATTTCTCCGCTTCCGAGAATATTACATTTTCCGACAAAACTTTCCACTCAGGTTAACTGAGTTGTGATGAGTGAGAAAGCGAAAAAAAGAAATTCATCAGAGAATGTATTAGTATTATTTTTTAGTTGAAAAAACTCATCAAAACTACACGAAAAGTAAAAAAACTACAAAAACTCGGAGATGGCAAATAATATATAAGTAAGAGGTAAACCGACTCAAGACGGGTATTATGAGTAATAATAATAATAACCAAGTAAATTCTTGCCGCTTTCTTGGAAATTTACTTGTAGTAGTAAGCACACAAAATGTAGGTATGTAGTTGTGAAGGTAGACAAAATACACACAAGAAATCGGAAAATACAAACACAATGAAATGAGTATTAGCTGACATTATAAAGCATCAAAAAGACAGACATGTACAAGCGTAAATTTATATATATATATATCAAAATGTATAATCATATAAGACTCTTCATTGAATCCCCTTCTTTGCTCGGACTCAATAATACATGAAAGCTTTATTTTAACAATTTCATTTCTTCGATTTTCTCCTCCTTCTCCCTCTCTCATTCGTTTTTTTCACTGTCTCACCGTATTTTTCTGTCTTCAATTTCATTTCATCTCATCTTCATTGGATTTGTCTCCTTCCCAACTCAACTCTCACGTTATTGGATCTACTGATTTTGCCCTCGCAGTCGTTGTGTGTGTGTAGTCGTCAGTCAGAATGACTTTTCTACTACTTAAAACTTGTAAGTGTGCTCGTCGTCCTTCTCTCTTCTCACAACTCACTCTCCTCAAGTCGTACAAAAACATTTTCTAGAAGACGACGACAAAAGCTCTTAAAACTGCAAACTTGTATATTACAACGTAAAAAAAGAAGACATTACAAGCGTCGACGACTACGATCAAGTATAAGAAGAAGAACTTGTGGAAACGTAAATGTTCCGTCTTTCTAACTCTTCTCTATTTCTCCTCCTATTTATACCTAAATTCTCTCTCTGTCTCTCTCTCTATCTTAAGCTGCTCTTGCTTTTCGTTTTGTTCAAGAAAATAAGAAATTTTACGGTTATGTTACTTCCTTCTTTCTATGCTCGTCATATACATTTGAAGAAAGAAGCTTGTCGTCTGAGTTTCTCTATATATGTATATATATGTCTGTATATACATGCGTATCGATATATAATATATATATAGGTATTACATTTTTTATTCAATACAAGCAGTGAGGATACAATAAAAAAAGAGTTGAAGCTACAAATCGTCAACTTTACCAACGCATGAGGTAGTTGAAAGACAAATCCTATTACGTTTGTCACAAGTCGGATAAAACACATTTCGAGTGTCTTCATTCTCCTTTCCTCAACCAACCATCCCTTCATTCACGTACTCAATTTACTTTTTTATAATGTACTTAAACATATCAATATTCTTGAACACTCTTTTTTTTCTCTCTATTACGTGCACATTTTCTTATAATAATACACATGTGAAAACTTTCATCGCAATACATATTTCTTTCATCGCAACTCGTTTCTGAAAAAAAGTAACATGAACACATAACAAATCCAAACAATTCTTTTGATTTTTTTTCTTTCTAGGCTAAAGGTAACAAGTAGGTTGCAACAACACACACATAACTAGCAAAAAGCAAGGTTGTATGTGATGCCAGCTAATAGTAGACCTGACTGATGTTCCAATAAACATAAATGCACGTATACATCATTCCTCGCAATAAAGATTAGAAACGAACAAAAAACCTTGTGTTGTGCTGAGAACAAAATTAATGGAAAAAAATCTACCGCAAATGTTTCCACCGTCATCAAATAATAATAGTGAACAAAAGAGAGAGAGAGAATGAGGATATGTACATACTACTACCACCTCCTCTTCTAACCAACCAGTCATTCAGGGTGATCGCTAGAAAAAGAAGAAAAAAAAACTTTTGCGTGGTAGCAACAGTGTAACTGTAATACGCTAACAATCATGATAATAATAATAATAATAAGCAAGCAAAAGCAGACTTTTTTCTACCAGGAAATGAGGAGTGTGACTTGTATAATATGAAGCTAATAACCGCACATGACTTTCCCTTGATTCTCTTTTTCCTTCGAGATGAATGATAAAGTGGTGTCGCTTTTTGTCATTAATAACCCGAAAAAAGGCATTGAGCCCATGTCTTTGCAAACAGCTCTACCAACCAACTAACCAAACTACTCAGGAAGGCATAACTGCTAGTTTTTTTTGTATTCATCATCACAATAGTCATGTAGAGCATTGCATCGTGTCAATACATATATAATATGGAGGCTATTATACAATATATTTGATATATCTATGCAGACTTTTTAGGGGTTATGTTAAATTTATCCGGGCGGTGGTGGTGGTGATGGTAGTGGTAAGTTTGTCGTCGTGAATGCCAAGTGTGGACCAATGAAAAATAATAAGTTGGGAAGTAAACTATTTTGAAGAAAAAAAGTGCCCATATCATTGTCAGAAAAACAAAAATATTTGAGAAACGAGCGGCTGATACCATACGTGCGTACGAGCAAATAAGCTCATGTGTGAAAAATCATGTTTGATTAAAGCGTATACAACGGGGATGTAACGAGCAAGCAGGGGTTTAAAAATAATTACAATACTTTTTTGTGTTTAGCTTTCCCTTTTGTACAAGTTGAGATAATGTTATATGCTGGTGCAGCCAAGTGTTTTTGTTTCAATAAACCTAATGAAGATTAACATTACCGAATAAGCACCAATCCAGACATAAATATAATATGCTGAAGGAAGAGGATGCTGAGAAAACTTTGATAAAGTTTAAAAACCAAAAAATACCTAAATAAATTTCATTGTATTTTAAATGGGAAATAAGCACTAGAAAAAAAATCAATATTAATAATGGTGTGTGTATTTGCAAAACATTGAAAACCGATGCAGGCGCCAAGAAATCCATAAAAATCCAAAGGAAAGCAAATAAAATGATTTTAAGAGGGATAACTAGAGGGAGAGGAAGGGAAAGAGAGAAAAAAATTCTTGGGTTGATGTGTTGTCGGAGATAAGAAAGGGATTATCAGGTTCGGCTCACTAATATCTCGTTAAAAGCATGGGAATAAGATGAAAAAGTGACTGAGGGTAATACGAAATCTTTCAATAAGAGTAAGCTCAGACTGTTGGGGGAAAAGTTTTTTTTAACTTTCCTCGTCACCCGCAATGCACGTATATACTACAAGATGGATACAAAAGAACAGTTTCTTTTTCACTTTACAAACCATTTCCATTCTCTACTAGGCAATGCTTTTCGCTAAACACTAAAAGTTAGTGTCATATAAGAAAATTAGAAATGTATAAACGGAGACGACGTGATTTTTAAAGAGGTGGATGATGGCATCGATGAAGTATAGGAGCACACACAAGAAAATGAAATCAAATGAAATGGCAAAGAGCGACGGGTGGGCGTCAGACGGAAAGAACAAGGGAAGGAAAAAAACGCTATTGAAAACTTCTCTAGGTCGGCTTCCGTCACAAAAACTTAAATAACCAAAGGACACACAACTTATTGTACCATCAAGAGAGGTTTAAAGTAAATAAATACTCCCATAGGCATACATACTACTACTCAATTGCAAACTATATACTTATGTACATGTTGGTAGTATACTATTGTGTGAAAAGGCAAGTAAAGAAAAAATACCTGTTTATTCAGAATAGATAATAGAGAAAAGGCATGAAAATCTTTATTTCCAGAAGGCAACAACGACAGCAGATTTCATTTTTTATCCCATTTTATGGAAATTTTACTCATAAAAAAGATTGCTCATTTTATAAAAGTATTACATGTACTACGAAGAAATAAGATATTCATGCTGAAAATCTGAAATTCGCATCTGTGATGATAGATGAATAGGATTTTCAAAGTTTGCCAAATGGAAACAACAGGACAAGTCAATAATGAAGCATTGATATTGCATGTAGATGTGTATGAGCAGCAACAATAACCAAGACACTACATAATAGCAGTACTATAAGCTATTATATATACTAGATGAGGCTGTTATATTACAAGTGAAAAAGGGAAGAAGAAACAGAGAGAATGTAATTGTCTGACGAAACAGTAGAATGTAGAGTAATTCGATCTATGAATCATGAGATCAGGAAATGAGTCAAAGATCAAAGGAACCCTACCGACTTCAGAAAGACTTGAATCTAATCAAGACTAATGATCAAACTTTAGGTTTTAATTATCACATTGCTCCTCTCATTTTCACACTACAATGTACATTTTCTGCCTCCTACTGTTGTCGTCGCCCACTTTCACATCAACTTTTCTCTCACAAGCGAAACATCCACGTATATGTATATTTATTTATACAGCCACCAACCAAGGTGCAATGTCAAGTCAATATTAGCATTTGAAACTGTGAGAAAACTATAAAATGAATATAATAGTGGGTAAAATATGAAACATATAGTAAAAGTAATACTGCTTGTCTTTATGTGCAATATGAATAAGGTATGTACGTATATGTGCTCCAATATTACGAAAGAAAGAAAACAGAGAAACGAAAACTTCAAAGATATTTGTCTTCAAGAGCGAAATATACTCTATCATGAGGTTACCGCACGGAACAATCACATTGAGTTATTTCTCAGAGAAAGACTCATGGCTTCTTTTACCATCATCGTCGTCGTCATCATTATTATTGCAGCGCAAACATTACAAGTTGGTGGTGGTACACCGACGGTAGAATTTCAGAATTTTCGGTTTATATCACACAGAATATATGATAATAAAATGTAGAACAAGTTTGTCCGCGCTTCAAATTTTATGTTCACCGAAGAAAGTTGTTGAAACGTTCGTTGAAGGTTCTTCTTCTCCTTCCCCATGTAAATTAATGATGCATGATGTTTTATTTATGTGACCTGATATATGCGTATTTTGTGTCAGTAAAAATAACGAATATATTTTCATATATGCATAGTAATAAATGGTAGCGCAACTACCACCTAGAGATAATAGGCATGTGTGTGGAATAAATTCCATTATACATAAATATTCCTCAATGATATTGAAGATGTTGATGAAGGAGCCCAGCCCAAAAAAACACATACAATCTTTGTATGCACCATTGCCAATAAAACCGCTGTTGCTGGTGCTGCTTCCTCCAAGGAGAAAATCTCAGATGACTGCCCCCTCTCTTTTTCTCTTTGAACTTGGCAATATAATTAAAATTTTAATCAATGGTTTTATACGTGTTTCTTCTCCTCTTCCGTCACTCACTACTTCCACCATCACCATCCGCTTTCTCATATTGTAAGTAGTAGTAACAAAGCAAACTTTTTTTACATGCTTAGATTACATGCTCATTTTTAAGGAGCGTAGTTTTTTTTCACTGTTACGTGTAGATTCAGTTTAATTTTAATTTATTTATATTGTGTACGCCAATAAACGTTGGAATGCAGAGAGGGCTCTATAAATAGACACACTACATTGTTAACCCAACTGCAATATATGCATACCTGTCTATAAT
This sequence comes from Sinhomidia bicolor, assembly GCA_027743785.1. NCBI lineage: Eukaryota > Metazoa > Arthropoda > Collembola > Entomobryomorpha > Entomobryidae > Sinhomidia > Sinhomidia bicolor. The sequence goes on from JAHZMT010001240.1 coordinate 5,803, forward strand.
AATAATAATAATGAAAAAAATTCCTACTACCTATGCATAAATTATTTTATAAAGACTTTTTATGCCTGCTGATAAAATTTTTAAAAAACTCCTCTGATGCTCTTTTCGTGAGAGCGGAGAAAGCCGACAGTAAAATATAAAAAAAACGCCTGTTATTCTTTTACACTGCTTTCTATATCTTTCACGTCGCAAACGCGCGCTCTCTCTCTCTTCTTTTCCTTCCTTTTCACTCTAAACTAAACAGCACACGAAAAGCTGAGCATTTTTAAACTACTTGTGCTTTAACAGTTGTCGCCTTCTCACACAAGAAAGGACCTCTCACAAAGGAAAGCCGATGATAGATATATACAGCATTATGTTTTCATATATGTATTTTTTTGTGCTTGGTATATATAAACTACAAGATGTTTAAAAAAAACTTTCCTCCATCTCATTAATTTCCCTTAGAAAACTTTACCGCCTCACGTTTCCTTCTACTTTCACATTGCTCGTTTAAGTGTCCTGAGTCATATAGTCACTTTCCCGACACAAAAAAATCCTTAACTACTACACTAGTTTTTTTTCAACAGCTTCAAGTCTCACTAACTGCCTGAAAATAAAAAAATATATAAAAAAAGTCTCGCCTTTCACTTTGAACACCAATTTCACAAAGCAAATGAAATTAAACGAGCAAAAAGCGACGAACGAGCGATGATGATTATGATGATGGCGACGTTGGAAGAGTGTTGGTAATCATGATAATGATTTGATGGCAAAGTGTACAAAAGGATCAGCATTCAGCAAGCAATTCTTTCTTTCTTTTTTTTAAAAAAAGCGTTCGTTCGTTTATTCACAATCGTGTAACGCGCAGTAGTAGTAGTAAATGAATACAGGATGTAATAAAAACTCGCATTTTTCCGTCATACGAAAATAATAATAAAAGTCAAATTGTTTTTCACCAAGTTGAAAAGCGCGCGCATACACACATTTTCACTATCAGTAAAATAAACAAAAAAATCGACGATGATGATGATGAAAAGTACAAGTTTTATAACAAGAAGTTGTTTTCTTTCGTCTTTTATAGAATAAATACGTTACATTCATCAGCAACTATCAACTAATAATATATTATACAACGGTGTCGGAATGCCTCATGCTGATCGTTTAGCGAGAAGGAATTTACCATTGTCGAAAGTAATGGGCCTTTAACATGAAACCTAACCGGCGATTTCCGGAAGAAAAAGGTGATATAAAAAATTATCTTTCCTTATTTGATTAAAGGGATATAAAAAACGGAGAGGTGGCTACCGGTCACCGGTCCCCTTGTCAAATATTTTTTTTTACTTCTTGTGGAAATGTTTGCTTAAACAAAGCAAACATGCGATAGGACCAGAGGGTCTCGGAATAAAAAAAAAATGTATGGCTCTTATTGCACGTACGCTCACATACACCCATATCATCATCAACAACAAATATTATTATCGAGATAGAGAGAGAGAGAGGGAATGTTGTGAAAGAGGGGATTCAAACCAAATAGTCATGCCTCATTTTATTCACAAATAGTGCAACGAACACCATAAAACGCCTAGTGTGGTAAACTGGACAACCCATGTACTTATACGGCGGCCTCATACCATGATGTATCGAGTGGAGAGGCAGGTTTGCATGTGTCAAACGGCTTCCTATGGTCACTTGCTTTCATAATAACCAACTTTATGACGACAACATGAGAAGAAAAAGAAAAAAATGCCCGGTTTTAATATTATGTTCATTGCGTTTTCCGTCCTAGTAGCCACTACCACAAGAGGAGGAATGACACATGAAAATGCTATAAAAGAAAATATGAATGTGCTACCACCACCACCATCGTCACCGCTGCTAACAAAACGACTACTAGAAACACCATCGCCATCAGTCTCTTCATGTAATAAAATAAATGAATTTGATACGACATTATAAACATGAATATACAAAAAAATGTCATTTCTGGCTAGGCCTAAAGGGGGAAAAAAGAATCGAATCGTATGGAAGGAGCAGGTAGTAAAAGGATACAGTCAGCACGTTTAAGAGAGAGAGAAAAAAGGAAAATTTTCAAACAAGGAAAAAATAACAAGTCGTCTAGTTGGTTTGTACACCTTTTTCATACTAAATGGTCAGCAAAAAGCCTTAGCTCAGCTGGATGGAACAAACAAACAACAATTTTTCTGTCATTTTATCCATCTTATGTAAACTCCTGCTGAAGACGAAAAAAAAACTTATCGAGAGAGAGAAAAAAAGAAAAGGAAACGAGAGGGGAACAAGAAGAAGGACAATGGACAATAACACATAAACACACACAAAGAAGGAGGAAAAAGAATAATACTTGTGTATATGTACATATACATATTATCTATTTGTAATGTATATATATTTATATCTTTCTAATAAAAAGAGATACGATGAAAAATGGTGTCTTTTTTGGAGAAAAATCATGGTACGCAAATCAACAATAGAACTGTGTAGTAGTAACGCTTTCTCAGTGAATCAGTTTATTATGAGATGTTTTCGAGAAAAGGAGTGTGTATACAAAACTGCTTGTATTTTTTATAATAATAATAATAATCGCTGTTGTGTGTGTGGTGGTTGTTTGTTGGTAGTAGTACTTACGAGGTCGTTGTAGTGTAAGCGAGCACATAAGAATCACCACCAAAGACTTTAGGCTATCATCATCATCAACTTTACTAGCTATTCGAAACTACTACTGCTGCTGCTGCTATGCTGCCACCACCACACCAGCAAAAAAGTATACACATCAACAACAACAAGAAGAAAAGATGCCAAAGGGCTGAAATTCTTATTCCATGTCTTTTGCCTTGTCTTGTTGTTCTTTACTTTTTTCCTGCTTTTCTTGCTGCAAATACAATAATAATACAAGTAACAACTGACACAAGACAAAAAATACATAATAGCTTTTTTTCGCTGTATATTGCTGTTGATGTACACATTAGATGTGGTAGTAATACGTGTGTGTACACAGAGTCAACATATAACTACATGCATTCCTCTTTCATGTTCCATTTAAGCATTTCGGTTAAGAAGAAGATGAATCGACTTGCCCCATACTGTGATCTAAAACTCCACGTTTCATCCATTACGCGAGAATAAGAGAGAGAGAGGCGACGCGATGGCATGATGCATGGCATCTACATCTGAAGCAGCAGCACATAGCAAAAGTAGTAGCTGGCTGATGTGTAGGGGTATAAAGAAAAGCAAAAAAAAGATAAAATGCTACAAAAAATTAAACCAAAGTCGTATAAGGCACTTTTACCAACAGAAGTGGTAGTTTAAATGAGAGTTTAGTTGATGGCGATGGAGGTGATGGTGGTAAAGGCAGTCGGAGTGGAAAAGCCAAAATAAAATATTATCGTATAAACATTACCGATATTATTATTATTTTTCTTTATTTTTCTTCCGAAGAAGATAATGTACTATCGTCAGGATCATCATCATTGCTATCACTGTGCCGTTCTGTAAAGTGTAAATGCAATGTCATACGAGAAGGAAACATTTTTTCGTGCGAGAGATATAATAATAATAACAATAATATATTTTACTTTTATTTGTAGCAGCAAGGTGATATATACAAACAAGACGATTTATTCACCCAGTAAAATGCTCAAAGAGTTGTTGTAAGTTGTAGTAGTAGTGTAGTTGCTTTTATGCACACACTTTTATCTTGATGCTTATTTCATTTCTTTTTATTCTTTCTCTCTCTCTCTCTCTTCTAAGCTTCTTGATTTGGTTCCATTCCTTTTGAGACAACAAGCTCTTATTGCAATGAGGTAGGTGTTCATATGATATATAGCAACAATGCATGATGTCGTCATACTACTGTGTAGCTCAAAAAATGCTTGCGTCTTTTTCACCCCTTTTTTTCTTCTTCTTATTCTCTCGTTCTCTTTCTCCTTGAGTGGATGCAAGGCATGTAAGCATGCATGTATGTATGTAGTAGTGGGACCCGGTGGTGGTGGTTCAATCGCTCTCTATTCGCCGCACTACTACTACCGACTGTGCCTTTATTATTACATTATAACTACATAAAATTTATATTGCCGTAAATAGTATAAAAAACGCGTGCATTGTGCACTACCAGTGTTCTCTTTTGCTTCTGACAGGAGATCTCCTACAGCTTCGGGATCAAATGACCCCGGGATATCGTATTTGTCACGTCAAGGGACATAAAAACCAATGAAACCAATTGCCATTGTCAGCCATCCCCCAACTTGCCTTTTATGTCGTTGTCTTCAGTCGTCTTTTAAAAAAAAGCTCAAGAAGGTAGCCGTAGAAAAATCATTCGAGAGGCTACTGTGCCACTGCTTTTTTATGCCCCCTTCACGACATTACGTACAACGCTTTTTTGCTACCGCCACCACTCTACTGCCGATGCTTTTCCTCTCTTTACCGTCGTCCACGTCTTTTCCTTTCCTTCTTTTCTTCTTTTATGTTTTCCTATTCTTATTTGGTAGAATCAAACAATTCATCACCCTTGCTTTCCATATCGACTACAGCAAAATACAATATTAATCATATAAATGAACTAAATATTTTTTTCTTTGTGTAATTCAACAAAGAGGTAATACATTTTGTCTCCATCAAATGGGTAGATGACGTCATGCGCGTATGCATTTAAATGATTTTTTAATAATAATCTATCAAACATTTTTCAAAACGCAAAATTTTTAACTTACCGTGAACTTTGGCTGGGTCAAGGTGGTGATAGGGTGGAATGCCCATGTGAGCAGGAGGAGGTGTTGAGAAGCCGTCCACTCCATTACTGAGGAAATGTAGAGATTGTGAGAGACGCAGTTTCTCCGCATCTCGCATCTATATTGATCAAATCAAAAACAATAAAAATGATTATAATAATACGTTCCGATGCACATATCCATAATTACAAGAAAGTGAAATTCTGAGAACTGGAGTAGAACAGTGGAAGAGTTGAAAACATCCATGTCATTTTTTTACCATACAGTTTAGCCTCACATCACAATGAAAACGATATATTATATGCCCGAAAGCTTATATGATGATAGTAGTATGCAGTGGTGTGCAATGTATACCATTACATATCTTCATGACGGTTCATCCTGTCATCAATCAATTTAAATCTTAATTCAAAATCGGTAAGATAACTTTGAAACAGGTGTAGTATTTTTTGTAAAAACGAACAGGGAGGTAAAAACTCCTTTTTTTACGCTTCACAGATGCGGACTACACCACCAGAAGCAGCATCAGCAGCAGCACATAAAGTCGCCACTCATGAATGAGTATAATATATCCATACACACATGGTATCTAGTTATGCACATGAATAATGGCTGATCAAGGTATTTAAGTGTTGTGTCTACACACTATACATACAACATACATGCATTGCAGTATTACAGACAAAACGGAGGGAAGAAGCAGAAGAAACTCGTTACTTGCTTGCGTACTTGCTAATTCCAACAAAATTATAGTAATTAATTACACAAATGAAAAGTACGCTGCAAGCTATGTATGTTGCATTTTTTTCAGAGTGCACTTAATTCTCCAAGAGATTTAAGTCGGACAAAAAGAATGTGCTCTCATTTTTATCAAGCGATTCTCTCATGGCTGTATTTTATACAACCTGGCAATTGGTAACAGAGTGTTGCCACAAAGCAGCAATAATGATACGTTCAAGAGGCTGAGACGTATATTCCGACCATTACTCTAAATCTATAAAATGTATAATGCAATTAAAATACAAGTTGTAAACAAGATTCATACCTCAACAATGAAAGGAAGGGGAGATAAAAAAAATATAATTCATCAGCCTTTCATTATTGCTATAAAAAATAGCCATATTTATACAACAAAACTATCTTCGTCCTACGCTGCTGTTGCGTGTGCTGATGATGATGGTGGTGGTGGTGGTGGTAGTTGGTATAATATGGGGCTACCCAGCTTTACTCCCATTTTATTGTCCGGTGGTGGTGTTCTCTTATGTTGTTTGCTTATATATGTGGAAAAAGTTTTTGTGTGCGCAAAGTAGTTGTGGTTTTTAGTGGGAGCGAGCAAACGAAGAATGAAGAGAGAACACTCCTTGAGTGAAGCCAAGAAGCCACTGCTATAATTTGAATCGTTATCTCAGCTCATAAATAATAAAACTCAACAAATTTTGCCTCAAGCCACAATAATAAACTTGAAAAAGGTTTTTTGCTACGGTCTGAAGCTCTCATTTCCCTATAACACTCTGTGCTGTATTTTTTACCACATAAATAAATTGTTTGAACAAGCTGTAAAATCTACAAACTTCATCAGAATTTAAGTAACAAACAAATTTTTGCACATAAAACCAAAGAGGAGTGTAGAAGAAACTCATTACATTGTGAAGTCAAAAGTGATCCAATTTGCAAGAAAAAAACGAAAATGAGTTTGAACAAAGTTTTTCAAAATATACTTTCGGATTATGATAATCATATAATCATCATCAGACATACATGCGAAAAAATCGATAATAAACTCGTGTCTATACAATTAAGTTCAAAAATAAATCGCCAACAAACCACTCTTTTATACTTTGCACAATTCGACAATCTATCGGTGTAAAGTTTGAGAGAGAGAGAGAGAAAAAGAGAAAGAAAAAAATATTAATTTGTAAAGTACAAAATGTTTGTTCAGCTAAGCCATTATAAAATCAGTGNTAATTTGTAAAGTACAAAATGTTTGTTCAGCTAAGCCATTATAAAATCAGTGCGTCATTGTAATTTTCGGAGATTACCCACACTACTCCCTTGTTATTAATCAACTAATTAGACGGATATATGATTCCCTAATTGGGCTTCAGGTTTAATTACTATTTTTAACCGAAAACAAACAAACAAACTGACAGAAAATCAAGAGCTAGGCAAGTTAGTTATAAAATTACTTAATATAAATATGTATCTGCGTATCGCTCCAAAGACAGACGGTACCATAAAACTTCATTTTTAAATGTAACACAAAGAAAAAAAATCATCCGTTCAATTAAAATACTGACGTTGTTAGAAACCATAAAAACTTCAAAAACATTTCTCTACTAACTGAGCAAAAATACAGAGTAAAGCAGTTTGATCTGATGAAAATAGAGTAGTAGCATTTTTAAAACTCTTTATTAGAATAATGGCCGTCATGCCGTATTCTTCTGGACATGTAGCATAAATCTCATTAGTAATATATATAGTCATGCTCCTGATGACGATAAGAATTGAGCACATATGGATGAATCGTAAAGGACAAGAATAATGCTCACAACTATATAAAATACTCATATATATCATCATCATCATCATAACAGCAAACAAAGCCCAGCATCTTGTTAACTCTGCCAGAGGCAGGCACTGGCTACAGTAAATAATCAGCCACTTATATCCACTTAACCCGTCATGCTCACATTAAAACTTGCAGTTCGCATCATATCTTCTCAATGACTTCTACAATGGCAGCAGCATCAGCAACCACTGAAAATTATAAATATACCTACAAATGCTACTACTACTGCTATCCGCCTTCCTATTACAGTGTGGAAACTATGTATAAACCATATAGGACTGTTGATAATGAATGCTTCTACTTTTGACTACTCTTCACTCAAACTAAACCATCATCGTCATCATAACTTTATCCATTAGTGTTCCTAATTTGCCAACTTGCTAGCACCAAGTGGGGTCTTGCTGCCACTACTGCTTCTTCTACTGTGTATTACTACTTGTGTGCTCTCTGACATCCATATGTCGCCCATAAAGGGTTAAAAAATGAGTATACACTTACATACATGCATGATAGGTACACAATATAACAATAATAATAATAAGCCATTACATTGTTGGCAAATAAAATGCATTGACACAACATATTATTATTACTAATACTTCACTACTACCACGTTGGTACGTCATTATTATTAAAACACATAATTTAAAAAGAAGAGTAATATGCTCTATGCTAAGAAAACTAACAAAATGCATATACATACACACTCAACTTTATGACAAACAAGTAAGCACGGACGAGTGGTGGTGGTGGTAGTGGTGGGTCCGGAAATTATACCTACTTATCCAATCGTGATCACGAGGAGAATTAAAGGGGTAAGTCTGGAGAATTATAGTGTGCATAGTGTTACTATCACGAGAATCATAATGATATTCTTCCTACTTACAAATTTTCTTCTTTTTTTCACAAACTGCTCAAGGCTTTTCCAACACCATATTATGTATGTATATTGTATGTTTTTTTCATTTGTTTCCATTGTGTTGGTAAAACGTTCAGAGTTACTTTTGATTTTACCTATTATACATGCGAAAGGAAAATGTGAAAAAATTTATCTGTCTTTTTACGTTAAAAAGAAAATACCCTTTCATTTCAATAAAACGGAACAGCATAATAGTTTTTTATGGAGGGTGGTTGAATGCCTCCTGCTGATGTAGAGAGAAATTGCAGATAATTAGGACAAAATTACCACTTTCGAGGGATAAACAACGGAGAAAAATGGTACGAGAAAACAATACGTAGCAAGGTGAAAGCGCATTTCCTGTAAAAGTTCCCCTTTCTTTATGCATTTTAGGTGCTTGTTTATTGTAAAGAACGAGAAAAAGCAAAAAAATAAGAAATTATACTTTTTCTTGGCATAGAGGGTGAAGAAATGCGTACAAATAAAATGTAAAAGTTCTCTCTTTATGAATTCCCTTTCAGCATCAAAAGTAGCAGTAGTACATAATAGCAAATTGAATATCTCATTTTTTTTTTTTTTAAAATCTATCCCAGTCTTTTTTCACTAAATGAACTTGCGTTACAAAATCATTATTGTGAAATGTGCTGTATGTCTGAATTTGCCCGTTTTTAAGCTAATAAAGCATCCTAAAGGGAGAAATACAATTTATTCAGTTTCGTTGTCATTTTCCTTTTTCTGTTTCTCCTCCTACGTTCTTTTCTTTACTTTTTACGTATATATTCCATGATGGAAAGCTGCTTTAATGTCATTATTTTCAAAAGACTCTATCCGATAACTATATAAGTATGTATGTATATAACATACAAGCTACCAGTATGTATGTAGGACCCAAATTATTTAGAAAAAGTTCTGCTTGAGCAGCTCATCCGAAATCTAGGGATTCTACTCTAACTTATTTTCTGCAAGAATTAGACTTTCCTTTTCCTTCTCTCTCTCTCTCTCTCTCTCTTGAAGCAAGCAATGCTATTTCAGTGTACTAACTACATCCCTTGGTTCAGTCATTACGGGAAAGGGGAATAAGAAAGCATACACGAATGAACCGAAAATTATATATGTTTCAGTAGTTTTATAAGGCTACACAATCTATATATATTTTTTCCTGTATACCACATTTCAATGTACTCTTCTTCTTCTACTACTACTTCTTCTTCTCTGCTGAGAGCAGTTGTTTTTGAGGGTATTATCTACCAGCTTTCTTTCCTGCAGCTGTGTATAAAGTACAAGGCACTACTACTTCTACTACTCTGACGAGCTAAGAACAGAACGATTACCATTAGCGAAAACCATACGGTCGAATGCTTTCTCGAGTGCATCACGTCATTTTCTGCGCTCTCTCTCTCTAGTTGTACCTCAAGCAAACAGTAAGGAAAGCAAGCAGAAGGAATCCATGAGATATCTGGAATCTGGATATGTAGGTCCCGTTTTCTCAATAATCATACCAGGAACACAGACAAAATGCTGTATGTAGTGGTAGTAGTAAAAGTAATATAGCAGCATCACAGCATTACTACATGTGGTACATCAACTGATTGGCTACATGAATTCTGCACACAACAAGAAAGTTTTAAGCTGGTAGTAGTAGAAGATTGAAAAATAAAATGGTATATAAAGCTGCTCATATATGTATGTAGGGACTTATTTATGTCGTGTAGATATATAGACACACATACACACTTATAAAACTGTGAATGTTTCTCGGAGCATCTTCCTGAATCTAAATTACATAAATTCTTAAATGTAGTAGTAGGATACATACATACGTACGTACATACATTCGAATGTTTTAATATTACAGTTTTTCATGAGAAGACGCAGAACAGTTTTCTAGTATGAACTATACGAATCAACTTGAGCTGAATTAAATCAAACCAGCAATTTTCATCAGACCGGCAACTCCAAGACCTGAAACCGTCAGGTTTGAGTTAACCAACCGACAAGGACGAAGAAGAAAAAATCTGATGATGATGTTGATCAGGTTCGGAATGATGATGGAAATGAAAGCTGCCAGTTTGTTGGCCGTAAATGGTATCAAAACCAATTTTGAGATTACCAGCAAGCAAGGCATGAATGACAGAAAATATTTTTATCTATCTACCCATATTCAATATTTAGGAGCACTTTTCAGGGAATAGATTCTTTTTAATATATATTCAACGACGATTGAATTTTTAAATCACGATAGAAAATACATTATTAAGATGATAGATGAATGTTTTGTATAAGTTGGAGTTGGTAACAGCTATTTTCTGTATGCCATGTCTACGCAATATAAATGGAAGTTGAGTTAACTAATTTGTAAAAGTGAAAATTATACTTTCACATGAATAGGTACAAACATTTCTCCCTAAAATTGGCTCATTTTTTTGCTCAATACCTTTAATTCAAAAGCGAATATTCACATGCACTCCACAGACAACACACACACATCAACATCATCATACAAACATACCGTTCATTTAAAAATATTTTATTCTAAGAAAATGCCGCTCCATCAAGATCATCAACGTTTACATACAAGAGCACGCTCACAACAGTTTACAATTTTTTTATGAAGGGAATGTTTGTAGCAGGGTAAACTAAAGCAGTGATGTGTTTCACTGTGAGCGCAAGCACTCACACACACACAAAAACAGGAAAAGCGTCCTGCCTCTGCGTTTGACAAGCGCCCTAAGTTTCATCATCAAAATTTTCTAGTCGATCAAGCACACATATTATGAAAACCTGTGAGACGAAGGATATGTGTATATAACAACGATATTCGGTACACAATTTTTATGTACTTGCTCAGCGTATGATGGAAGTACTCTGATGATGATGATGTAGTACATAGTTTACTTTCCATTGGAAAAACTGCTTTCCCCTTTTTTGGATTTTCTCCATAAAGAATATTTTCAAGCAAACAAAATATTGTTGCCAACTGTAGTTGCTGTACAATAATTTTACAACATTTTTTTTGTATTTTCATGATGGCTAGGTATACATATACACACTACTTGTAACAGCATTGCTTGGTGCAAAAATACCAACAGAAATATTTTTTTCGTCATCATCGAATCAGGAACATGATCGTACAAAAAGCTGCTGAAATAAAATACAAAATATTGTAATAGAAATAAAATGAAGACAAAAAGTTGTTGTTATATTTAGCAAAAACTTTCCACGTGGCAAAACCAGATGTTTAGTTGATTTCCGTTTCTCTTAAAAAACCTCAACCAACAACAACAAAGTAAGAAAGAATGCAATAATAAAAAAAACTGTTTTTATAATATAATCTGAACGTTTGGCAATGTACTTCACGCTCTTTTACATTTTAATATATTTTTTACACCATGTAGTGTGTATCCCATCAACATGTTTCAAAGTGAAAAAAAACTAAAGAAAAAAATGGTAAAATAGGAAAGCGTCATTGTTCATCTCCCGTCTGGTCAATCAATAGCAAAAAGCATGAATATATTTTGAGAAATTGAAAAAAATATAAAAAGAATGTCAAAAGGAAACGTAGGAAATTTGACATTTCAAAAACAGAAATCTTAACAAAAAAATACTCTGCATGATTTTTATTTGTGTGATTTTATGTACTTTTTTGTCGAAGTACATAAAACAAAAAAAAATCTTTGGAAAACAGTAACAAATCACACCCACAGCTTACATTTAAAAATTTAACCTGAATATTGGTATATATATTTGTTGATATTGTATTGTACTGAATATTGCTTTTCAAAAATAGTATATTATAATATACAACAACGTCCCGAGTATGCTTATTCTGTAGAAGAACAAAAACAATCTCTTTCAAGTCAGTTTTATTTTATAGATTTTAAAAGCAACAATAAACTTTGCATTTACACAGAATCCATTATTATTATAAAATAGTGCCTATGCCAAACAAGATAAGAATCAATGGAATGGTCAAAATCACAGGTTTTCAAACTCAAAGTAAAAGTCTGTGATAAAAATCACCAAAAAGATCGAATGTGTCCATCATGACAAACAAAAATGTGTACCTATTTATATCGTATATCTACTTTAATTTTAAGTAATGCACACACGATTGGCTGCTGGCAAGGGAGAGTGAAAAAAAAACCGTTGTTGCTGTTGTTGTTGTTGTTGCTGTAATGCCAAAAAAAGCAGTTCCACAATTGAAAGGGGCTTGTTGAAACTCGCCTTAATGGACAGTTTCTTTGTTGTTGCCCCGAATTAGACATATGTACAACAAAATGAAGGAAGCTAATGATATTCTCAACAATGGCATGTTTTGTATGTGGCAGTGGTTATTGCAACAAGGAAGGAAGGCAAGAGGCAATCCTTTTAAAATGAAAATAGTAATCAACTCTTCGAGTGGACTTGTGATGATGCACTCAACTCCACATCTAATCACCATCATCATCAACATCTTGTTGTGTAGTAGATACGGTGTTGTTGTGCGTTTTTCAGTTGTGGGGCAACTTGAAACAAATGCAATAATTCTTTCATTCTTCTCCCTACCGAGTAAGAGTGTTATTGAAGCTGCAAAAAAATGCAGAATAATGCGTAATCACAGTAAAAAATCACGGGAGGAGAACGTTGATAATGATAATGCAATGTATACACAAAAAATAAAAGTTATATAATATAGCATTTTTTATGCATTTATTATTAGCCTCACGTTAATTACACATTGAAAGAGCTGCTGCAGTCAAAAGAATGCACAACGCGCAGATCTCCTAACAGTGTCCCATTACTGTTATTATTATTATTAGTTGTTTGAATGGCGGAATGAATGAGAGCGTATTTACGTACTTTTTTGTGTACAGATGCAAATGTCAAACATGATTGAGATGCTTAAGTGATTACGAAAGGGAGCCGACCAAACATAGTAAGAGAGACAGAAAAAAAGAAGAAAAAGAGCTTTACCCAACATTACACATAAGTAGTAAAAGTATTGTGCATTTAAGATAGCTTAAAAATCAGCAGAGAACAGTAAAAAAAGAGATTTTTATCTCAGATGAAAAATTGTCAGAGTGTGCCTTCTGTTCTCTCTCCTGTCCCATTTTTAGGGTTTTGATTTTGATCCACATTTAAGGCACACAACCATATAAAGATTTTTATCTCAGATGAAAAATTGTCAGAGTGTGCCTTCTGTTCTCTCTCCTGTCCCATTTTTAGGGTTTTGATTTTGATCCACATTTAAGGCACACAACTACTACTGCTGTGGCTTCACTTCATTCTCAGCTGCTTTATTAATAAAATATATATATATACATAAGTAAGATAACTAATAATTGAACACAAATATATTACGCGACAATTTTTTTTTCTCTTTTTCTGTGATATATGTACTGCAGATTATCATAGTAGTAAGTAATAACGAGACATTTTATATTGTACATATATTTCTCTAGATAAGAGTAGTTGAAAAAAGTGATAGTAACTTTCAAAATAAATTTTGATATATGCCCACTTATAATATGCACTTTGTGTACATGTATAATAAATATTCCTTTGATTTGATCACTGCAAAAGATAGTGAACAGTCAGAGAGTTTATTTGTAGAGCAACACTGCACTGCAGCAACAGAACCATAATCAGCACACAGGCCGCGCATTCTACTGTAATATCCTGCGTGGTGAAACTGAGATCGAAAAACATCGCCTCGAGAGAGTCAGTAGACAACCCACACAATTATTATATATACTTTCTCAATAATGCGATTCACCCGAAGTAAATACGGTTGTTGTCCATTTCTCTTATTCTCTTTCATAAACAGTTCCCAGAAAAAATAATATGACAATATTGTAGTAGCTTTTGTAGTAGTTAGTAAAGGTGTAGTAGTGTTAGTGACATTATGTGATTATATTCAATCGTCATCGTTTTATTTTTCGTCATCATCACGATTGTCTGGTTATGAAGGGACAAGGTGGGTTTACAATCTCTTATCAGGTCACTATCATGACAGCTGCTACTGTCATTCCATTCCTGCATCAATTCAATGAACATTGTCTGGTTATGAAGGGACAAGGTGGGTTTACAATCTCTTATCAGGTCACTATCATGACAGCTGCTACTGTCATTCCATTCCTGCATCAATTCAATGAATGCATACGTATAATATATAAATTTTTACCGCGTGCTCTCCAAATAAAATGGTCTGTTACCTTTTACCGTTGCCTTTTTCACCAGGATAAAACAGTCAGCCAGTGTGCTATTCACAGCAGCGTTTATTATTGCTATCTTCATCACTCCAACATACATATATGCATGCATATATAATATCCCAATCGTTTTCATTTGAACACACAACCATAATATTATATTGCCACATTATAGATTTTTTTGAAATCTTGAGTGTGTAACAATGGAAAGTATATTATTACCCATTGAATTTCATTATCTTACTCTTGACAAGCATCAAAAAAAGCTTATCAACAGATGACTCGAGTATATTATATTATATTACAGAAGAGATTTTCTCATTCTTTTTTTCTCTCTCTTTCTTTTCTTTTTACTGTAAGATTCATTTCCAAATAAAATTAAATGATTTTGATCTGTCTCTCTCTATCTAAAAACCAACTTGAGAACTCTTGTCTGTAATGCGGAAAACATAAATTTCACCATTTTTTATTATCATTCCGCTGCTGCTATTTTTAATACAGAGACCATGTTTTACCTTACTCTCTTCATTTCACTTTTTCCTTTTTTTGTGCTTCAACGGCTCTGTTTGAGTAGGTATCCATGTACATAACTGCGCATATATATGTAGTTTTTTCTCCACTGTTTTTCCCTTCTTCTTGTTCCTTTTAAGACAAAAGGAAAATTCACGGCATTCAACTCTGCTGTTTCTCAATTTCACAGGAAGATTTTCAAGGAATTGTTCAATTTCTCATTATTTTTCATAGATTAAATTCACTGAATAGGTAATGTATTCTCTCTTGCTAACAAGAATGGCTGGTTGGTTGACTGGTGTGTGTGTGTGTGTGTGTGCCTCCATTTCATTTCATCACAGTCACCACCACCACCACCATCAGTATACTATTTCCTATTCTCATGATGATGAGAAGCAGCAGCAAGCACAGTTATTCTACTGAATGACTATGTGTTGTAGAATCAGGACGAAAAAAAATCATCATTTACATTTACAATTCCATCCAATCCCAGGACAGAGAAAATGATGGAAAGAAGAGAGCGAGAGAGAGATAGAATGAGAGGAGAAGGAGAGAGAAAGGGAGAAGAAGGGGAATTCCCTCATTTCAATTTAAAATTTGACGGTGACTATGATTATATTTGCTAAAGAAAGAAATGGTCGGCTCTCTCGTGCCTATGTGTCTGCTATAATAATAATAATAATAATAAAATAATAACTGTATAAGACCATGATGATGTAAAAGCGTAGCCGTTTCTAGTCTACACATTTTTTACGAGAAGTTGAGTGACTACAAGCGAATAGACTTTAATTTCCTCTTCTTCACGAGTTCTCCTAGCAGTATAGCGTCTAATATGTATTCAGAGACAACAAAACTGTATTATTGTGTAATAATAACCTTCCTGTAGAATCCCATCTGTAAAATGAGTACTACTATTATTGTTACAGTAGTATACGGTATATATACGCTCACGTTATAGTAATGGCGCTATAATGGCTACATAACGTGTCGTTGCAAACACAATCAGTGACAGCGTGAAGGTGGTTGGGGATAAGTGGGATTTTTTTAGTGCCGCCATTATGATACTGTACTCAGTTGTAACAAGACTTTTGATGTTCATTTTCTTAGAGAGAGTGCCGTTTTTCTAAAAAAGATATGTTTTCCATATTTATGATTCGCTATTTTGTTTGTAATAAGTAGAATGATATGCTGAAGTAATGATAAAAAAAACACATGAAATGTCTAAATAATGCATGGCCGTGAAAATGATTATTTTTTTGTAGAATTTCCTATAAAAATCATCTTTCCTTAAACATTTTTCAGAACATTTTTTTTTCAAAATTCCTATCGTCAGATATTTCATTATGTGTGTAAAGATATGCCTTTATATATTACAATGATTTTTTATTGATGTAATATTTGTTTTTTTGCCATTCAAACAACAGCAGCAACAGTACGACGTAGTAATATAGTTATGCTTTTTAGGTGAAATAGCTATACATGCATTTTTTTTTAAAAACACTTCATTGTTAAAAATGAACAATCTTCGAACAGAAAGTTGCTCCCCACAGCTAAATCATGCACGAATTTCATGTCAATACTCCTGATTTTTTTATCCCGCAGAATGCTTACTACAGATCAAAGAAGCAAGCGAAAAAAATAACAGTTGGGTTTTTAAACAGTGATATGGATATGTAATGAATACATGCATATTATTGAACTTGTTTAAAATCATCACGGTATTCTTACATTGTTGAGAAACTTGCGCTTAGCTCATTACTATTATTATTACAGCTATAATATATACATACAAAATCATTAGTTTATCTACATTTTGTTTCTAAAAACTACACCGAGCATGCCTCTTTTTGGCTGGGTGTGCACAGGTTCAGCTGTAAAAGGCCTTTTTGAATTTTAAATGGAAAAAAATAAAGGCATATTTTTAACAATAAAATTTATTTTTGCTGCAATCATGCACGGTTCACTTCCCATATTATTATACAAGAAGGATTATTAGTTCATCCAGAGAGATGTATAGTAGTAGTAGCCGTGGATAGCTGGAGTAGGAAATTCTACACCACAACATAGAAAGAGCGACTCATTAGAAAACAAGAGAGAGAGAGATGCCGTGCCGTGTCACTGTTTTTGGCAAGTGTCATCATCATGATCATCATCACCATGTTTTTTTTGTATATTTAGCATGAG
The DNA here is from genome assembly GCA_027743785.1 of Sinhomidia bicolor. Classification (NCBI taxonomy): domain Eukaryota; kingdom Metazoa; phylum Arthropoda; class Collembola; order Entomobryomorpha; family Entomobryidae; genus Sinhomidia; species Sinhomidia bicolor. Next base: position 22,879 of record JAHZMT010001240.1, read on the forward strand.
TATCCCATATACACATAATATTATGCATGTTCATGCATAGTGGTGGAGTAGATTGATGCTCAGTAGAGAAGCGCAATCATTATAGGCGGCTAAACTTCAAGGGAAAAACGAGGGAATGAGAAGAAGGCCCAAAGGGGAAAGCACCGTCCGTGAAACCGGTAACAAGTTTTATCCTCTTGCACTCTGTTTGTATTACGACAACTACTACAGAGCTACACAACTACTTGCACCACTGAGAATATTTTTGCTTAGTTCCCTCACGATAGTGATGATGATGTCCATGCATGCTATTATTGGACTAGATTTCTACCAACTAAACTGGATACATGCAACACAGTTTTATTGTATAAAAAAGAAATACTAGTGAATGGACGGGATATACGTAATGCATAATAAAAAAATAGAAACAAGTAGTGCGATTTGTGATTCGACCTTAGATTCGGAACTTTTCGGGTAAAAGGGAGATTTTATTTAATAGGGTTTTCTACTGAATACATTTTATGAAGAAATAAGCGAAAGAGAGAAAACAAGAACGGCAGAA
>JAHZMT010001241.1:0-27269 GCA_027743785.1 Sinhomidia bicolor
CAACAGTCTCCTTGTTGTTGGAGAAACAGGAAAGGTGAGTTAGTTGCATTTTACACTGGTGCACGTTTTTGCTCCAAGCTGTTTACTATCATAATATTAAGCTTAGTAATGTGATAATGTTCAAAGGTGTACTTGGAATTTTAGTCGGAAAATTAACAGCAAAAATAGATCTCTGTCTATCCAGCTATTTAAAGGAGTATCTAAATTAGGTGGTAGTTTTTGTATGCATCGTGTTACGCTACACTGATGGCTACAAATATGCAACAAACGAAAATAGCAAATTGTTTTTTTCATAAAAGTGGAACCCTGCGCTAAGCCTTTCGAGATAGCGTTAAGGAATAACGTTATTTTAAAAAAGAACGACTTTGTCTGCTTAAGATTTAAAGAAATCCCATCAAGCATAAAATAAAATAAAATAAACATGTTTATCTACTGCATATGTAGGCACGTATTATGCGCAATATGGACAGGCGGACAAGCAAGTAATCTGATAAAGTACCCGTTTATAATATGGAACAAGTATAATAATCTATCTATTACAAGAATAGCCGGGGAAAGAATGTTTTCGATGGACAAACATTTTCTTTTCTCCTTTTAAGTGATAATCCTCAGTAATGCCAGTAAGTACGTATGGATGGATGGATGTGTTTTTAGTCTTACACACATTCCTGTTTTTTTCCATTCTCTCGTCACAGGCAAGTGCATTGTACCTATGTCGAGCAACAAAATAGACAGTTTTATTCTTCCTTTTTAACGCTGCTGGAATTATGTTTTGAGTTCAAAGTACTATGTACCTACAAATGTATTATAAAATCGAATACATACGTAGTTATGGTATATAAGGATATTTATAGCAACTTTTACTTTAAAAAAAGAATTAGTAGTACATAATAATTATAATGACGATGCACAAAAATACACCAAGCAATCATAATATAGAGAAACAGTGGATTTTCAAACAAAAATGAATTTTAAAATTGTGTTTAAACTTGTTTGTTTGGCACTAACTGGATTTTAAACTCCATTGTGAGGTTAGTGTCAGTAGGTATGGGTTGATAAAAAACAAGTAGAACAGCTTTCATTCATATGTAGTTTTTTAACAAGACGCGCGCGCAGACACATACACGCACAGACGGACAGACAGCCTAGCATTCACATAAGCCAACTCAATAATTTGCTTTCACTATTTAATAATAATAATAAGCAGTACACGTATATGTAATCTAGTAGTTAACTATTATTTTTGAGCATCGCATCGCATCCCAGTCCAAAGACCTACCTACTACCTACCTAATAGAGCAAGGCGTCATGTGGAGCGCGCGAGACAGTGAAAATACCTTTTTAAAAAGCTTTTCCTGATTTTACCACCACCAGCAGAAGTGAGCTGTATATAGAGGCACATAATATATAGCAGTCGTGTAAGCTTTTGAATTGAATATATATATTCAATGTCTTGTGTTGTTGTTTTGTTATTGAGCCCAGATAAAAATTAATTATACTCATGCTCATAAATTGTGAACGGTAATCCTTATCCTCCTGACTTGCTATACAATAATAATAATAATAATAACTACCAGAACACTACAATAGCACAGAATGCATATAACTTCACTTTCTTTTTCACTCTTCACATTCTCTATACACTTAGGTTTATATTTCCTATCCAAATTAAATATGATTTTGTATGATCATCAATCTTTTCTTCTCGTGTCAGTTAGTAGAGAGTGAGTGAGAGAGAGAGAGAGGGAGAAAGCCGACAATGTTTTTCCACGTTCTTGTTGTATGCACTGTATAGCAACAACGTATGTACTTGTTCCACAACCTACACATGTATAAGCACCTAACAGCAAGATGATAAGAGAGAGAGAGAGAGAAAAAACTATCTTTCAACTTTCACGAGAGAGGAAAATGACTACCAGTTTGGACATCTCTGTTGGTTGTTACATTTGATAATAATCCTTTAGGATGGCCATTGTAATCTTTTCCTTTATTACATGCACGTTTCAATGTCCCGTTTGTACCATGTACCTACTAAAAATACTACTTACCTAAAAAAAATCCTTCTTAAGCCATATATTTCGTTTAAGGGGATAAGTATATATAGAAAGAAATGGAGGAAGTAAGTATGAAATATATATTTTTCCAGCTTTAAAATAACATCCCCCCTTTTTCACGCACAAAATGGCTACATCTTTTTTTAATATTATTCCATTCATTTTATCTAAACAGATTTCTTTATAAAAAGAAAATAAAACGTTAAAAGGTTCATTTCTATTCATTGATTTTTTTATGTAAGTTGAAAAGGAATGATTTCATTGTAGAAGAGCAAAGCCAGGCAGATACCTAGATACATTTTGGTTTTTGAACGCTGAAACATTTTGCTCGTTTTTCTTAACAATATTGATTTTATCATCATTATTATTACATGCCTACATATTATTCCAGGTATTGATGTGATGATGCTCTTACTTTCCTCCACAAAAGTAGCAAAATCAGCAACAGAAGAAAAGTACTAGAATAAGCTCTTCATTACTGATAATGATGCTGCTGCTGATATATCATTTTTGGGTACAATATTGGATTTCTCAATCATTAATTGGCAAAATGTATTTTTTATTTGGGTGGAATGACGTCGATAATATTTGTATGTGTAAAGTTAATGCTACTACTTGTTGGTAATTTTATAGCAGCAGGTAGCAGGTACACTGTAAACTTAGAAAAAAAAATATTGAGTTATTATTCTTCCTTCTCAATGTTACGATGAACTAACCGTCCACGTATACACAAATTGATTTATTTAAAAAAGTTAATAGAGTTCAAGGTGGTTCAGAATTTCTCAACTTGAAATTGATTTTGGCTTCTAATAAATTAATTATACAATTCTCACCAAGAGAGACAATTCCATGTTTGGCGGTGGCGGTATGGTGGGGTAATAATTAGCACTACCTTTTTGTATAATTCATGCTTTTAGTCAACACGTTGCTGTGATGCAGCCCCAGTAATAAGCTGCCTGTACATTTTCCAATTTATTGTATTTACTCACACATAAATCCCACAGGAGCAGCACTGTTGCTGTATGCAAAGCGGAAATTGAAGGCAGCAGCAGCAAGGAAAAAGGCAAGCATTACACTTCTTCTCGCACAACAAACCCAAAGCCACAGTCAGTGCTTTTGCCGGGGTAGAAATTAAAATTTCAACATGGTTTTCTCATTACTACAATTTTCAAACTGTGTCTTTTTTATATGGCATGAAAAGACTGAGGAAGAAGACTTATTAGAATTTTTGCAAGTTTACCGTCGTGTGCTCAAAAAAGTGCTCAGCAAAGTTTGACGCTTTCGTCTTTTTGCATCACCACCGCGATTTCATAAAGTATTCCATCCAACTAGACTATTTTTATCCCCATTAATTACCAAAGCATATGAGCCTACAAACAATCCAAGCAAAAAACAGAGAAACGCTCCACTTTTCACACTTTCTTTTCATGGAATTGCAGGAATAACGACTTCAAATGAATTTATGGATCATATAAGATACACTTAATGTGTGCAATCGTATTTGAAAGAAAAAAATATTGTATATATTTCCGCCAGAATCGTGTACAGCATAATGCCAAGGCCTTTTTTGTGGTGAATGCGTATTTTTAGGTATATCCACAAGTATAGCGAAATGCGCGCACGGTTTCTTTTCTGTTTTAAAAGCTAAAGTTATTGCATCGTTTAAACAAAGCGGAAACAATAGCACTGACTTGCTTGAGCATGTTTGTCTGTCCACCTCTGTACAAGTACTCTATGACATTTAGCCTTTTGTCTCATATCTCAAATTCTGTGTTGGTAAAAATCCATTTCAAAATATTCGGATAACCCTCCTGCTGGGACAGACAAGGCAGCTCTTTTTTTTTTTTTTAAGAAGAAAATAAACGTATTCCCCATTGTCTGAGTGCAAATGACGGCAACATTAAAATTTCAGAGCGGGAAAAATGAAAATAATAACAATAAAGTCATGGTGATCATCATGTTGTTATTGTCATGTTATTGGCATAAACAATTATAATTATTATGCCCCTCTCCGAGTAAACGATGCGATTATTCAGCTGCTGTAGCACAACCGTTTACTGTCTGCGTGTCCTCGTGTGTCCTTGTAGTGAAGAGCATAGAAGAAGATGCTTCCGTAAATTGTCATATGCATTTTGTCTTTAATCTTCCCAGCATATTTTCTTTTTGATCATAACAACACTTTTTGTTCAGCTCTGGCAAGAATTCCACACATTTTTTGGCCCATTTTGATTCACATGACAAAATTTGTAAAAAGTCCCAATTATACAGATTTTGGTCCGTTATGTACCTTAAGGTTTACATTTAACTTTTGGTAAACGACACATTTCATATTTGACTTAAACTTGTATACAATAAAGTAATAAAGCTAGTGAACTTGTGGTGGTGGTGGTGGTACACTGCAATTGTGAAAGTGTAAACAAAAGTACAAGAGAGAAAGGAAGAAAGTAAAAAAGAAAGAAAGAAAGAGAAAACGACTTTTTTACAGGATTTTCTCTTTTCAACTTGTTTCATATAAGCTTTTCACTTTTTTACATTTGACTTCAGAAAAGGAGAAACGCTTTTCACAGCCACTCACACATGCTATTTACTAATACGGTGTTTTCTTCTGCTGACTGAACTCAAGTTATTATTATTGATGGCCATGCACAATAAAAGACCATTAAGGTACACTGGACAATGTGCAGTTGTGCTTCAAATGAAAACAAAGAAATCTTTGAGTACGTTGATGTTACGAAGAATATATATAGTAATGTAAAACAGAATATTTATGTTGCCATGCGTCACTTGTTCCCTTAAATTGTGTTTACTGGATACTCCTCCTTCGTATACAGCAGTAAAGTGACTCATGTGCTGTTTTTTATATATTTTTATTGCTACTCTTATTTATTCTCTCGTTATTTTTTGTGCCGAGCAAATAAATTGTGTTTCAACAAGACGCTGTGTATAGTTTCCAATGGATGAAGGCAACTTTGATGTGGTTGTTTAAAAATACAAAAGTGGGTGAATGTTGGCTGAGAAGAAGAATGACTTTTTTAATATAAAATAGGAAATGTCAAACACTGTTTTGCTTTATATTTCTGATCCGCAACGCCGCTGCTGCTATTGTTTGTTAAGTCAGAGTACCCGACTAAAGTCACACTTGCATTTTTGAAATACTAATAAAAAATTATTTATAACATGCACGTATCCGTTGTCTGTAATCACAGTGTTGAAAATATTTAGCTTAACTTCATCATGGAAGGATTTTATTATGAATGTGCATATAAATTACAATGTTTACCAACGTGCACTACGTCTCCTCTCTACTGCATTCTACTTAAGGGTAGGATTCTCAGGCAAGTGTGCAACGCAACGGTAGTAAACAGCATGAATGAAATTATGAAATATATCATCTGAGCTCATATACATGACAAATAATACCTACCCATGTGCTCTGTGACTAGCAAGGGAGCCCAGTGCTATCAAGAAATTTGGTATTCCACGGAGAAAACAGAAGAAGGAGGACTACACGTCGTCTCCAGTAACCCCATTCCCTAAAGGCAGTAGATTTTGTATGATGATAAATGCAGGCAAGAAGTTTACAACTGTAAGGGTACCTACCCACCTCCTCCAACTTTTCTCCGACTTTTAAAACAGTGGGGCACACACGAAGAACCAACACATTATGCATAAAACTTTGACTGTGATTCATAATATTATGCGGGTCAGTAACGGTGTTAAAAGAGGCATTCACGCACATAAATAATGTAAATAGTGCACAAGGCCGAATAAGGGTTGGAGTTTCGGGAAACAAACATGCACAATTGCTATTCAGCTTATTAGCATAATACTCATGCATGGTAAGTGTGTTTAGCTTAAAAGGCTGACTCAAGCTTTTTATGAACTAAAACAAATGAGCTTTTCCACTGAAAAGCACCTCACAAAAGATGTCCACGTTTAAAAAAACAATTCCGCTATTTTTCAGCACAAAATGAAAAACCTCACTTCAGTACACACTGTAAATTTAGCATTCTTTTGACATTCTGGTGCCATTCATAATTTTTTTATTAACAGCTGTACTAGTGAATTCAAAAGGGATATATAATGTTGGCGATGTACACATTGTCCAGAGAGTCAGTGACACAGTGTCAGCCTTGTGGATATCCAACTACATATAATAAACACACACGGTGCCTAGATCTTTTTGCTTTGTAGGATGCATTTTCAAACATGTTGTTTGAAAGGTTTTTCATATACAAAACTGTAATTAAAAACTGCATTTTGTATGACAAAATTAAAATGTCAATCTCCATCAGCCAAAAAAGTTTTTTTTGGGGGTTCAAAAATGAGTGTTTAGTATTTGCCATTGAATACCTAATAGTAATATCTGCTCTGTTAAAAATATAACACTTTTAGGCATTTTTCCAGGCGTAGGTTGTCATTTTTATGGAGCATATATTACATAAATATGAAAACCATGAGATTCAAAATAACAACAAGAAAACACGTCGTATGTTCATAGTTCTGTACCTGTTCTTCTGGTATACTTTACCATTCTAATTCTAACTTTGGTAATGTAGTGGTTATAATAATAATAATAATAATAATAACATTGGGTAGCGGTGCGTATTTACTTTCTTCGTTTCATCTGACAGAACACAGGAGAACATCAAATGACATGCAAACAAGTTTGGGTAGTGTTGTGTGCTATGAGTGTGTGCAAAAGCATAATTTTTCAGCGTGTTAAAGGATTGAGCGTACCAGGAAAAATGCAAAGTCATTAAAAGAGCAAGTTAGACAAGCCATTAGCTTTATGGCGTGCTTTCCCGATACTAGCTAGAAATGAAAGCTGGGGTGTAGTAGTAGTAGTAGTAGTAGTATCATTAAAATATAAGGCTTGCACAATTCCAACCAGTGCAAAAGATTAACTCGTGGTGATAATGGCGGTATGCATGGTGGTTGTACTTTTGTCATATTATTTTACATTTCACTTTCTTCTTCTTCTTCTCGGCTCGTGCTTCAGGAGTTTGTAACGAACGGCAGTATCGAAACCAATCTTTTGCATTGCAAGTATAACGACATGTAACAGCTTGTCATTTTTGAGTAAAAAGTTTTCTTCGGCTAGGTAGCTAAAACTTTATTTTCTTGTGAGGTGTACTGGATGAGGGGGTACTTTTTTTGGGCTAAAACTTTTTTTCTTGGTTGGTGCCTAGTGCCTACTACTTATACATTATTGCAATTCAGCAAATCAACTTTATAGTTGGTTTTCAAAGTTTAAAAAAATGAAAGTAAGTATTTGTAGTTAAATATGTACACAGGTTATTCACCACCAGTCGCTAAGCTGTCAGCCATCAGTTTTTTCTCATTAAAAATACAATTGGGTTTGGGGTGCAAAGTATTAATTCTCTTTCTGGGTTTTTACAATTTTGCAAATGATGAAGAGGAATGTAGACATTATATTAAATCAATGAGCTTTATTACCACGGCTCTATGTTGTCTTTGCAAGGACGTTACGCTTCTGGCTTCAATGCCAAGCTAATAAAAATGCCACCAACAAAGTATTGATGCAGTTACCACAACTGATTGCTATTGATTATAGTTAAATGGCATGCATGGTTTCAAAGCCGAATAGTAAACTCTATTTTTGTCGTTCGGTTGACTAAATGATTGAAAATAAAAAAATTGACTCACTCCTCAATCGACATACACAGAACAAGCAAGCAACACAACGACATGGTATTATGAATTAATGTACAATTCAATGAAATCTCATGTCAATTTCTACTGACTTTTTTCTGTAATTTTTCTGCTATTCATTCGACAAAAAATATATCTGCGTTGCTTTGGCTTGCAGCTACAAAAAACTTGTGTACAGCGTATACAAGCAAAGAACAATCTGTCTTCTTTTTTCAAGTAAAAAAATTCCTTGCTGCACACAACTTTTTCACACTTTTTCTCTCTAAACTATTCCACTTTACATGTTAGAATTCAAGGCAAATGCAAACGAAAGAAGAGAAAGGATTATTAAGAAAGTTTTCAGCTACAGCGAGGATATAAGAAGCTTGGAACACTTTAGAGACTTTCATCTGCAAGTTCAAAACTCCTCAAGTAAGTAAAGTGGAGCAACTGGAATTTTTGGTTCGGTACAACCCTAAATGAAATGCGGCATCGCTGCCGCCATACTCTAATGAAATTAATGGAGCAGACTATCGGGAAATGATGAGAGAAAAAAAATTGTATTATTTTTTTTTAAAGTTTGCTTAACATGTCGATGATTATCGTGACTTGACTTGTGGTAGTAAGAAATTGCTGATGGACAAAGTATATTTTAAAGAATAAATTATTTATTTGTTCACATTATATTTATAATAATATGCAGTCTGTAGTAAATGGTAGTACATCTGTATTCTCCACCATTTTCCCTTTTTATGAGTCCGTCGGAGTGAAAAGTATTGACGTTAAATAAGTATGTGGGGAGCTAGCTAGTGGGTCATTAAAAGAATTTTAACAATTTTCAAGATTGAAATGTAACTTGATCTGCACATGCAGACATACATACATACACACATTCACATTTTGTTTTCTACTCACATGTTTCAAAACCATTTTTGGAAACAACTTTTCAGCAGACACATGTGCAGCATGTGCAGTGAAGGCATGACTAGACTGCTAACTTTATTCCAGAGCAAGTCTATTTCAATGTACAACTCTACGACGAGTACAACTTGAATGTCGCTACAGTTTATTTTTTGTCTTACGTTTCCCCAAATTAATATACTGAGCCGTGATACTTAAATTACCGTAAATATTTGAGTTAATTGGAAAATTATAGTGAAAGAGCCATTTCGCAAAACCTGCTTGTTGTATGTACCTACTATACTATACTATAAAGTATTCAGTGCTAATCTAATTAATGACGATTGCATATAATCTTCTTTTTTTTCTCTCTCTCTCTGGGGATAGAGACATTTGCTAAATAAAGCGACGCCAATAAAAAAAAGTAATAGATTGTGTTTACAACATCGGCACGAGAAAAATAAATGTTTACAAAAGTATCATATTAATTACCGTATTGATTTTTACTATACACCACTGTCCTTCTAGAAAGGGAGCAAAAAATATTACGTGTTCCCCGCAATTGCAATCATGGCAATCATACATGAGAAATTTAACAAGCTCGCGGCATAGTAAAGGGGTGAAGCCACATGTTCTTGAGAATTTTTCTGCGAAATAATTTAAACTTTTAGCTATGAGGGCACGTAAGTAAAAAGCAATTGACTGCTAAAACACAAAATTTCGAAAATGCAATACGGTTTTGTGTAGGCGGACAGGCTGTACACTTTCACTCGCATTGCTTGGGAAAGGAAACGGGGTAATGTGAAAACTGGCAGTAAGCAAAATGGGTCAACATCAATCTCTACATTTATCGGTAGTCAGTCAGTCACATATATATATATATATATATATATATATATGTACTGACAACCATTTTGAAGTGTTTTGTGCTGAAAACCTCGTCAAATAAAGGATAAAATGTGTTTACAAAAAGGCTAACCTGTGAACCAGCTTTGTTTTAAAAATAACTACCATGAAACAGAGAGCACGCTGGATTTTCAAGGATGTTTCTATCATTTGATTTTCTTCCAAATACCTGAATAGAATATGTGCCTATTGAATGGCACGGCTCGATATTAACAAAGAAGCTGATGATGACGGTGGTGGTAAGTAATAATGAATGACGCTACATCAACAGCCGTATTAAAAGACATTTTGGAGTGTTCAGGAACATAATATTACTTTCTCTATCATCATCTATTTTTTTCTATATGACATCTGATGGTTTCATACATGCATATCGTTGTAAATGATTTAAAAGAGGGCTGTGTCACCAATTCTCCTCAAAACATTTCTCAACATTTCTTTGAACTGGCGTAATGTGGGTTGGGGGATTGCAAGTCTCTAAAAATAGAACTGGATTAAGCATCTTTCCACCGTTATTATCCCACTTTTCAAAATCATTTTAACCCCGCTTCCAACTTCAAAAGTTGTAAAGAAAAAAAATTCTTTCCTTTTTGTACTGTAATCTGTCAAAATAACGTCAGTCAAAAGGTGTCATCATTATTATCATCAGCACAGTTTAGAAAATCTAGTTGCTATTACGGAGAAAAAAAGAGCTGAAAAGATAAGCAGTTTGTGTAGATATATAAAAGTATACATTTTGACATCCTTGTAACTTTTTTGACGCTGTCATAATGAACGTCCGAATTGAGGTGACTAACAAGGCAGCAGAAAAGTAAAATGATGGACGTGAAATTTTTTTTATTTATAACGAGATTTTAGTCAGTAGCGTAGAGGTAATACAATAGTCCTGTGTAACTTTATAGTTGCATTTGTTTATTCAACTAACAAGGAAACTTTGACTTTAGACAAACTAGGAAGGTATTTTACTAAACTATTTTCGTCAAAAAATTGAATATGATAAGCAATTAGCATCTAACATATGTTATTAATAAACACCAAAGAAAATAGGTAAATTTGAAGATAATTTGAGATGAAATTTACTTGTTTAAAGTTTGAGCATTTAAAACTTTTTTGATAAGTGACTATCTTGTACTATTTATATGCGTTAAAAATATAAAATAAATTTAAAATCAGCGCCAATCGTTGCGTTTGTGTACTAATTTGAAAGGTGTTATGACGATTTTATTTGGTTAAACCACTAATATTAAAATATGGTTAAAATTTGCAATCTGCAGCAAAAGTTGTTTTATTTACAAAAAAAGTGAGCAAAATTGAGCGAATATTGTTAAACTGGAATGTATTTGGATATCAAAACGAGATTTCAGATGAGTTCATTTTAAAACTTACCAGTATCAAGACCATTTAAGAGTACGGTTTTCAGATTCGAATTTATTGTGAAAATGATTGATAGAATCTATCGTGGGTAGAAAAAATCATTTGCTTCACATTGTCGGTTTCCTTGTGAGCAAGCAAAAATTCCAGTCAATTCAAAATAAAACTTTACTCTCTGGTAAGCATAATGTTTTTTCAGAACTGGAAATTTGAGCAGATAGATAAATCTCATTTAGTACATACTTACTTATTTACTCTTATTTCATTACTCGAAACCTTATTACTATGATGATGATCATTAGCATCCTATCATCGTCATCCTCATCACATCGGAAGCGCGTCCAATTTTCTTTTGTGATAGGGCACTGACGTCTGTATTCCAGCTATTAATTTAAATTTATCCAGGACAGACGATGATGCCCCCAACTCAGCTAACTGTGCACAGGCAACAACAGTTTAAAATCTTTCTCGTAGTAATAATAATAGATGAAAGATTAATATCCAGGACAGACGATGATGCCCCCAACTCAGCTAACTGTGCACAGGCAACAACAGTTTAAAATCTTTCTCGTAGTAATAATAGATGAAAGATTAATAGGATGATGTTCATCATCACAAGTATATTACAGGATTGCTATAATAATATTGAATATTTGCCTACACAAACACTTTCCCCAGTTTCCATTCTTGTCCTTATGCAGAACGTCTTATTACACGGATTAAAAAAAATTGTCGCTGTTGCTGCTGCTTCTGCTGTACGACACGGCACAATTTCCCCAGTTTCCATTCTTGTCCTTATGCAGAACGTCTTATTACACGGATAAAAAAAATTGTCGCTGTTGCTGCTGCTTCTGCTGTACGACACGGCACATAACGCAACTAGAACGTCTCAACAACAGCTTATTACAATGCTTATCATATCATCATCATCACCGCCTTGAGATGATGGTGAAAGTGAGTTTGATATGTAAACAAAATAGAAGAGTGAATGGAAAAAAAGTAAATGATCCTTGCCATCTGTCTACTTTTACTTGTTTAGACACCAATAAAAAAATAAATATTGGCGGTTGCGTTGTTGTTGCCGAATATACACAGATAGGCACCGCACAACCACCACGTTTCTGATTTGATATGAGATATTCTTGTTCCTCTTTCAAACCGAAAAATGCAAACACTTAAGCACAAACGTATATAATGATGACGATAACTGTGACCTCGTGGTAGTAAGTAATATCGTAAATAGGTATGTAATATGTGCTTTATAGATATGTAGTGCTGATGATGTATGTAGTGTTTGGTAACATGACAAGGCACGTGACTACAACTCCATTTTAGCTTAAGTGCACAGTGCATTATCATCATCAGTATTGATGTATCGACTTGGTCTGTTGTTGTCGTAGTTCCACAAAAAAAATACAGCATCATTTCTGCATCCAACAATCGCTTTTCCAGTTGCCACCAAAACGAATCACAGCAAAAGCTTGAGCAGTGGTTCTCAACTTGGAACATTAATCTTTTTTAATTCCCCTGTTGTTGAATTGAGTACAAAAATAGAAACAGCTTGAACAACGGTTCTCTTTCGACTAATATTTAAAATGAAATACATGTTATCCCAAAATATTAAATTTCTAAGCTTTCTTACAAACACTTTTTAAATTGTTTCAGTTTTCTGCCCCACAATTTTGTATAAACTCTGATTTGACTTTTGTTACATTTACTACACAACTTGAATATTTTCAGTTTACACACTAAAGGCTACTACTACGAGCTTTTTAAGGATTAGGAAAACAAACTAGCAATTCAAAAGAGTTAAGTAGGATATATTCCAGCCTTTCTCCATTTGAGATTCTCCACACACCCCCACCAACAACAGCAATAACAACAACAACATCATCATCAAATATCACCGCCGCCGTCACAATCAAAGATGAGGTTGATGATAGGCATCGTTATGAAAAAATCAATAGTATCACTTACTTATTTATCTCTGTGAACCAAAGGATTTTATTTTTTTATTTTTACGCCATGTTACCAAACAAATTTATATACCTATAACAGTTCATTGTAACCGATATAACGCACCTATACACTTTCAACTGCATTTGTTTCCTTCTACTTTCTTCTTATTCTCCACTTCTAAGCGTATGCGATTCAGTAGAGACTTTTTCTTCCTCATATTCCCTCTATCCATTCATCTACCGTCTCCATTTTTTTTCTCTCTCTCTGTTTCTGCAGCCTTTCCAAATAATGCTTAGACCAGGGATCTTTTCGGAAACTGAAATGAGCCGTTTCATTGACTTTATTCATATAACCCATAAATAGAGTTACCTAAACACTGTATTGTGCCTACTACAATTTCCTGAGTCAACGTACACAACTGGTGTTACACACACCAATACAATGTTACCAGTTACAAGACTGCTACAATAGATTTTCCATTTATTTCTTTTAAAAACCGTGTGCTACCCTTTTATACCTTGTACAACGACAAGAACAACTGATAAGAATGGTAGTATATATAGGCATTTATGTTGTATTTTTTTGCTTGACCGAGACTCCTTTTTTAAACCCTTTATGCCTTCTCGCTTTTTTATCCTTGGAAATTGACTGTTACTGAAAAAATGCTGCCATTATCGCCATTGCCTACAGCATAGCAGCGGCAACAGCAGCAGCAGCAGCAGAAACAACAAGTTCCACAACATTCTATATAGCAGTTACTGGCATATTGCATGTGATGTTGTTGCTGCTGATGACAATGATGGTGATGTGATGTTGCGCGTAGTTTCATAAAGAATTGCACATTTTTATCCCATCATATCATAAAGGAAAAAGCTTTTTTGGGTTATTTTCAGCCATCATCATCATATTTTCCCATTCTGTGATCACATACCTACATAATAGTATCCAGTGGTGTAATAGTAGAGTAGTAGTGACTGAAGGGGGCCACTCTCTTTTTACCACCTACAAAAATCCATAACACAATAAATAAAGCGTAATATGCACGTGTACATAGATATAGATAGGGTAGCAGCAGAAAGCGCACCTTTCGATACATTTTTTTTTCTTCTTCTTCATTGTTCTTCCTGAACGGGAGAGAAAAAAGGTTGCATCAAATATACAATGCTAATAAATATCATGCTGAATGGACACCATGCATACATACATATACCTATGTACATATGCTGTTTGTATGGCTCGAGCGAGACACACAACAGCAACACTCCACAAATGGTTTGCACGCTGCTGCTCTTGTGACAACACTAAACAACATAAGCCATGTTTTCCTTTTTATTGATAAGCCCATTATTGTTGTTAGTATTAACAGTGCCGCTATTATAGTTTATGTTTTCACAGAAATGCGTTCTTTCAATATTTCCTACTACGACAAACGTGTGTACGCAGTAATAATACATATTATGCTTTCTTCTTCTTCTTCGTGTGTACGACGTACACACGACAAACAAACGTTACATTTTTTACACACTGTTTACACGAGAGTCACACGAAAGCGACCAATCAAATGAAATAAATCGGCTAGGTCACGACAGGATAGATGTGCTCCGCGCGTTGCACTACTGCGTACTAATACACTCGGCGTATACTACAATAATAATAGCATTATCGAACATGTCTTCCGGCATGATGAACTGACAGTGAAAAAAACCAGTATTATAACATGTGTATAGTAATTTCAAGTGTGAAAGGAGAAAGTTCTGGTGTAGTGGTAGTAATGGTTGGTGGTGGAGGTGATGGGTACATGGAACGTTACACTGAAAAGCAAAGAATGGAAAAAAATGATGAACCATAAAAAAATTTCATTGTTCCTCAGTCTTTCGTTCTCACTACCAATTGACAATCCCCAACGATAACAGAGATAGTACTCAGAATCTACATGTTAGGACCATGCACTTGGTGAATATATTGTCTGTCTGTATGGATTGTGTACTGAAACAACATCTTTTCTAGTACAAATAAATTAATGAAAAAATGAATTAGCAACTTCACTACTGCAACATTATCTGTACTCGTTTGGGGAAATGTGCAACACAAATATTCATTCGGCAACAGAAAAAAGACCAACATTTTTCAACACAAGCTCAAATAGTAAAGCTGAAGTTGATTCGAGGTGGGTTAGTTTTAAAAAGCAATGAAACATTTCGATGCATGGGTATTTTAGGTTGACCAGTAGAGAAAAAAATAGTCCAATTTAGGTCTACAAATGTGTTATCATTATCATCAATAACAAACTTGATCATAATTGCAGTTGAGACTAATTGCATTATTAATCTGAGGAAATGTCAACTCCATCAAAGAATCGGCAGCATGATTTTGCAAAGTGTACTAAAACTGCATAATTTCCTTTTGCAGACATGTCAATTGTCATGGGTATAAGCAATATGGAAACATACAATGTTAACATAGGTAATAGTAATAAAGCAATGTATCCCTATTTTGTAGACGGTACGCTTTCACTGTTAATTTGCAATAGCAAAATACGCAGTTAAAAATGTATGTGTATATACGCCTTGTCCTTCTCTCTTTTTATTATTTTTTTTACTTTCACAATAATGTAACGTGACACGCCATTTTTTGCCATTTTTACTAGAACAAAAACCTTTTAAAAAGAATCAATTTTGATTGCTGGTTTCTTTAAAAGGAAATTGGGCTTTACGTACGCACGTGTTATGTGTACAAGCAGAATGCACCATACTTCTTTTTTTAAAAAAAAAAAAATCTGCAGTGGCTACCAAAATCAAATATCTGCCATACTATCTCCCACTTCCGCGGCTGATGGCGTTTCAGAATTGCAGCACGTGTTTAAACTTTCTGACATTTACACACGTCCACCCAACTTTCCCATTGTTGGGAATTGAATAAAACTTTAAAAAAAGGTAACTGGCACAGTTACCTATTCTATACAATTCAGTGGTTTAATATAATTGTAGAATGTTTTCTTGTGATAAATTTTCTACGATTGCAAATTGATTTAAAAAAAAAGAAGCAGTACAGTTCCAACGAAAAAGAAGGAATAGGTATTATTGGCACTTGAAAAGAGATACCAAGAAAAAACGAGTAAAGTATACATAAATGGTC
This sequence comes from Sinhomidia bicolor, assembly GCA_027743785.1. Classification (NCBI taxonomy): domain Eukaryota; kingdom Metazoa; phylum Arthropoda; class Collembola; order Entomobryomorpha; family Entomobryidae; genus Sinhomidia; species Sinhomidia bicolor. The sequence continues at coordinate 15,981 of JAHZMT010001241.1, forward strand.
AAGTAAATCAAATTACGCTGGGCGGAAATTTACAACAGATTTAAAAAAATGATGACAGTCAAGAAAACGAAAAAAATACAAATATAAAAATATTTCAGTTGACGTTGGGGACAACCTAAAAGAGTTTAGTGTGTGTTTGCCAGGTCAATACAGAGAGACCAATAAAGAATTTTATAGTTAGTTAGTTTCTGCTGGTTGTGGTCTATTATTTACAAGGTAAGAAACACTCAAATATTTAATGTTTTCCTTCTCTCCCTTTCTAAATGTTCAGTGACGCAGTTAGGCTGTTTAATTTGATTTTACGCAGTAATCATAGTATAAAGCCACTGCTAATGGTGTTGTTTTGAGGAATGGCTTGTTATGGTTATGTATGGTTTTCTTCCTCTTTAAAACTTCATTCGAATGGATACATGTTGGAAAACTACAAAAATTGTAAGTGTGTGGTGTCCTTTGCCCCCACGACTAACCACCTAAAATACTGTCCAATTTTTAGTGGCTGCTTTACACAGTAATAACTAATTAGTTTACGACGAAGACAACAATAAAGTAATAGCATCAGTTGAGGAATAAAGTAAGCAGCTTTACAACGAAACGGATGATGAGATAAGGAGAGGAGAGGAAATTTGAAAAGCAATTTTTTGAGAACTCAGTCACTATCTGTCCGGTTGTCAAGAAACAGATTAGCAGAGACAGCACAACAAGTTGAGTGATTGCGCACGGTAACATGTTGAATTGAAAGCTTCTTCCTTTTCCTTTGAAATGAATGGAAGAAAGAAAGCGCCCCAAGGTACGCGCGTGTTGGTGGTGATGATGATGATGAGATGATGGTGGTGGTTGGTGGTGGTGTTTGTGAACATCAAAGGTTTCCTAATTAGGTAGACATCTTGAGAATATTTTCAGTGAGAATGATAAACGTCAAGAGAATTTGTATGATGAAGAGTGTGTGTCCGAGGCAGAAGCTAGACGAAAAAAACCCCGAGGGCATTTAATCCTTCCATTACTATTATTATTATCAGTAATATAAAAAAATGCATAATCTGTGCCATGTGCCTTCATAAGAAGTTAAGAACTGCGTAATATGGCAAATACCCTTTTCCACTGATGAGCATTAAGAAGGCGTAAAAGGGTAAGTAGTAAAATAATCAAATAAACAACTTGAGGATAATAAAAAAAATTAGCAAATTAATAATATTACTTAGTGGATTTAGAATTCAAACTAGTTGAAGAAGCATGTCATTTCATTTGTTGAATTTTCAAAATTCTAGTTTCCAAGATTTCAGTATTTATAGAAGTAAGCTCACAGTGGAGAGCTTTCAGTTTTGCCACAAAGAGAAAAACAAAGAAAAAGTGGATTTTATGTTCGCGTGAACTCGATAAATACACTTTCTTCCAGATAAATGTGTAATTTGTTTTCATTTTAAAAGCCATTAACAAAGTAGACTTCCGTGTTTTAACGAGTTTCTAGAAAATTTAATAATCATAAAAGTAATAAGCAATCATATCATCAGTAATAAGATTATTATTATTATTATTATTCGAATATCGTCTTTTGAGAAAAGTCATACCTTAAAAGCACACGAAACATAATCCAACCTAATTACAAAGTCTGAGAAACAAGTTGATTGTATATTATGGGAATAAGGAGCACGTGAAAATATTACTTTCTCAAAATAAATAAAGTAGCAGTAATCATCATTAGGTTGTGGCTTCCTCTTGCACATTTCAATAAAAGGGTTTTCCTCCTTGAGTAAAAGTCATTTTTAGCTAGGTAGCAACAGCAGCAATAGCAAGTAAGTGAGTAATGATAAAAGTGAAAGCAGAGAGCAATAAGCCCATTACTATTCAATGACATCCAAAATCCATTCAAATGTAATGTTGCTACATTACCGCTATTACCACATAACATCCCTCTCGATTTGTCGACTGTGCAATGCGAAAAGAAAGAGCGAGCACCATAATAGCGAATCTAATCTCCTCATTCAAGATAGTATTCAAGTCATTATGGTAACTTTAACCACTTAAAAACCATCAGAACATCAACTTACACATTTGCGATAGTTAGTAGTAGTTTCCCGCTTACACAATGCCTTTTATACTGCACGCCAAATCGCTTTCCCTTCCGATGTATGTAATATATATATATATAATTTTTTTTGGCTGAGACATTACTACCACTTTAGCAGAGTGATATGCAATTGTACGGGTGTACCAGGGAGAATGTTTGCCAGATTTTCGGTTTAATTTGATGTCATATCTTGTCTTCTGAGACGGCGGCGTCAACAGTAATGATCGGGTGTGTAAGGGGACACGATGTGCATCTATCTATCTATATTGACTGTTGAAGGACATTTTTGCAGTAATGCTGAAATGATATTACCTAATCTAAAAATTATAGTTATCACTTGTTACGCGTACTGTGAACTCTCTTGCCCTTGTCCTTAACCCCGGCAAGCATAATAATAAAATTATCTTTTTATTTCTCTCCAATAGCAAAAAAACTCCTGACCAACAACTGGTCCAAGAATTCTATGGTCTTTTTTTCTTTCTTCTCACAAATACATACGTGCGATGATCTAAATTGACTTCCAATATTTTCTTACTTTTTTTGCACTTGGAAAAGGGTAGGAAATTGAACACAACGTATTCCATTATATTTTAACTTATTCAAGGGTTGGCTTAGTTAATTGCTCTTATAAATCAACTAATTTGATTTCAACTAAACATCCTCAAAAAATCATCATTGCTAAAAATGCAGAAAAAGATGAAACCTACAAACAATTTCTTTAACATTTGCCAAAATAAATTTTATCGATTTGTCTTCATCTCTCTCTCTCTGTAAACATTTTTATGTTGCTGGTATGAGTTGCCGTCAACATAACACTGATTTTTTGACAGCGTGTCATAACTCCTTGGAGAAGCCAGCTTTTTCAAAAATAAACTCAGTGATACCAACATTGACATTTGACGACGTTGACTGAATATGACCGACGTATTGTCTGAAAATGAGTGACAGAATGTTACACTTTTAAAAAAAATACATGATAAATGACTTTTCCACTCGGATGTATTGTACAACATGTGTAACTAACTACCTATACACTACATTTACTGTGCACTTTTGAAAACTACACCTACGGTATTGCTAAATGTCATGAAATCAAACTTATTCAGTTTCCAAATTTCAATTCCTTGTTACGATGGTATCGTTGATATTGTTATTGTTACCGAGATTTCATTTTTCTATGCACAAAATGACATAAATAAAAAAGCAGCATGTTATATAGGGGCAGAGACTATTGACTGACTTGATTATACTACTGCCTCTGCTCATGAATATATTTTTATTTGAAGACTTCATGACAAAGAGAGTGAGCGCTTTGAGTGGTTCTTCTTGTATCCTCTTTTTTCCACTGAAGTGAAGTTGAAGTGTCACGTTACATCTCTCTTCCTCTTAACCCTGACAAAAGCAGCAAACAAATGAAAATAATCCTTTTCTGTGGTATTCATTTTCCAGCACAACTTTCTCTGTTTTTTTAGCTTTTTCTCCCAGCCTCACTATTGTAGTAGAGCAGCACACAAGCTTTTCAAATCCAATCTCTGATAAAATTGTTTGAATCAAGCTCATCTTTTCATCTTCATCAAGTCACCACCCTCTGGCTGTTTTGCGGAAATCTTTGACATTTGCTCGACCCTTTTTAATATGGATGAATCAGCTAGATCTCATTTTAAATGTGAAAAGGGACATGGCGTAAAAGTAATATTTAGGTATGTATATGTTTGTTTGCATGTTTGACTGTTTTATCTACTCCACTATTATCACGTCCTATGTACACTTGTGTGTATATACCTACACCTGGCTATAAACAGACAGCGTGTGTATATTTGATAGGATTTATTATATGATTTGCATTATTTTGCACAAAATATTTTTGCACTATTTGTCAATCATTTTACCCAACTGAAAATCCATTTTGCAAGCTTTTACGCCTTTACTCAAACGTGAATCGTTGTTGTTTATATTTAAATTAAATGGGAATGACAACGTGACAAAGTTGTTTTGATCTTCAATAAATAATGTACAATGTACACATGGAAGGAAATGGGCCAGTACTGCACTACTTAAGATTTTGACGTTAAAGTCCCATGACATGCCATGTTGTAGTATTCTGCAAACTAGAAACTACATTTCATTAATTTAGGTTAAAATTTCATGTCCCGATCATATGTCATAATAAATGCTCAATTGTATCTTCATGATGTCTAGACATCCAGCAACTACCTGCATTTTAAAACTACCTGGCTGTCTCACTGACAATCGAACATGTTTACTATTACAATATTATTAAAGGTGCGAATGCAAATATACACCTTTACCTGAATGTTGGTGTCTTTCCATCCATGAGCACGATAGCGCATAAACTATAAACTTTAAAAAAGCGATTAAAATTCTGGTTTAGCCAAATGAAATCCTAGAGCAAGGCTTGGTGCAACTTTGAGCAACCAAACTCAACGCCAATCGTTACAAATCGTGAAAATTTCATTTAATTTTGCTACCGATATTTGCACCTTTCCCATGTTTGATGATCCCCTTAATGCAACCTAATACGAAATCATCCGAAGGCTACTAATGATACATTATTATTTTCAGAATTTCTGATACATCGTATCAAATAATGCGTACTGTAAATCTCCCTATTATTACTATTGTAAAAAAAGATCACTTTCACCACTGTTTTCAAATTACGTTTGTTTTCAATTTTGCTTCATATTACAATATATTTTGAAGATCAAGTTACATTGCACAGCGTAGTCAGAATAGGGAGACTAGTGACTAATGGACTATATATATGGATTCGCAATATTTATTTTTAAATCTAAAGTATACGAGCTTGAAAGGTCATGAAATTAAACGTGCACTTAAGAGATTCGTTTTAATTGGCGTTGTTGTCACATGTCATGATATATTTATTATTCGTGCTGTATATTCTACAATTCTACAGCTCTCCTTCATATCTCTTACCCACTCGCATTGTCACTAAATATAGCAAATTAATTCCATTTTGAAAACGGTCGGCTACTCGTATCCTCCACCGGTCACACTAGAAAACACCCAGTAAACTTAATCCTCCCTCCCATACTACATAGAGCAGCAAACACACAACGTGATTTCTTCAGTTTATTTTCTTTCTTGTTTGGTTTGCGGCTATCATGAATGGAATGAGAAATACGAAAAGTAGTTCTAACGACTTTACAAACTAGCACGGAAAGAAAGTCCCAATGAGATTTTTTTTCTTGTTGACTTGCCTGCCTCTTTCTTTTTCTCTCCCTCTCCCTCTCTTTATAAAGACGAGCAGAAGAAAGTTTTCTTGCTCTGTTTGCAAACAGTCACGCTAGCAACTTGGCGTGGGATGGTGGTAGCGTGATGTAGTATCATCTTAAATATGAGGTGTCAGAACATTACTGTACTAAGGTGCCTACAAACAAGCAAATGAACCCCCGCATTTTCATATCTATTTTCATCAGCAAAGAAAAGCGGCATTTCTTTCTCTGTAACTTGCCGTCACAAGGCCACCGTTGACAATTCATTTTATAAAGGCAAATTGAAAATGGAATTGTGAAATAAAAGAGGAAAGAAAAGTTGGCAAAAAAAGGATGTGCACAAAGTGTGTAAATTCATCCGGTGACAGTGACAAGAACAAGTAACGTGTCTATTGTAGCGCACGACATTCTCATCCTAACTAAATACGTAGTACAGGTATGTTGACTACAAAAATTCGCTTGTGTGCCTCCAAGAAAAAGTTTAACAGTGCACATATATAAAAAGAGGGCAAATTATTACAAAGTAGTCAGCAGCAGTAATAATATTGTACTAAGTTTGTTTTTTTAAATTTATTTTTAAACTGAACTTTCATTCGCACTCTTGTGATGTTATACTAGTTCATTGGAGTAGTAATAATAATAAAGTAATTTTATATATCTCTCTGTGTGTGTCAAGTGAATGCTCACACAAATAAGCTTCCAAAATCTTATATATTTTCTGGCTTCCCTTTTTTCGCTCCAAGTTGTCAAAACTCCATTATCCAAATTCAATTTTCCTTCAAGTCGATTTCACTGACGAGTAGAGATGATCAAATTTATTAAGTCGAAAGTTGGTTTTTTATACCATCAAATGATATTTTGCATTTCATTACCCTCTAAATATGCAACAAATGAATGCATACTCACGTTGGATCATATTTTTTCAAAAAAATGATGGTGATAGATGGGACGCCACCACGAATTCCACCGAAAGAACACACGCGCGAGCTGTAGTGACGTCACGTCGCGTTTTGCTAAGCAGCAAGCACAGATAAAAAAAATAAGAGTAAAATTGATCATTCAATCAAAACATGGATGAATGCCAAATTGCCATCAAAGTGAAATAGAAATGGACATAGTTTTTTCCACTTATATCAATACTGTTACTTTCGTATTACTAACACATAACATTACTAAAAAACTCTTTTTTTTTACAAACAGCATGTTACCTATTGAGTTGTTTTTTTTTCATTTTCACCAACGGAAACTTGTGTTCAGTTAAACATCTAGTGTGTACCTGTGGCATTTTTCTAAAAATAACAAAAAAACTTTAACCGTTTTCACTTTTCTGCATGTCTTCTCTCCTTCTTTCCTGCTTTCCCATTTTGACGACCACTGCGGAATTTCAAAGATTACGTTTCTTCACGCTTGTCTTCAAAATTGCACGTAATTTGCAACAAAGTAAAAAGATACACATGTGGCAGTAGTACAATGTGTGCGATCGTTTTTATTTATCGTGCACGACTAGGTAGGTACATTTTCTTTCTTTTTTACATAAAAAAACATACACACACACAACCTGTGAAACTTTTATTTTGAAAACTCTGTTGAAAAGGGCAAAAAGAATCCTTCTACTTTTTTAAAACCCAACCAATCCTTTAGAATTCAATACAAGTCGTATAGTATATTTGGAATTTACTTGGACAACCACACACTGGGGACGTCAATCAATGCATATCAGTTTGGCGTGTCAGGCATTTCCTATGGGTGTGTACATACACACACACATACACACATTTGTGCTCTTATCATTTTCACCTTTTATTTTGACCCAAAAGGAATGACAACAACGACCAGTAGTGAAACTAGGCTAAATATTTTACACCACAGATTTTTTCTTCTTTTTTTCTACAGTTTTCAACCGTGACGTGTGTTGCCTTCATTTTATTTCAACGGGCAATAAAAGTATGTTGTAGTTGTAGTGTAGTAGTGGTAAAAAAAATCTTTTTACACGATATCATCTCTATGTCTCAGCTCATGGCGGGAAATTTTTTTTTTTCGTCTGCAGAATCAAAACTACTCATTTTCTACCTGCCACTCAAGTTCATTCAAGCGAGCAAGGTAGTAAGTATTTTTTCGCTTTTTTTCTTGGTTTTCTTTTTCACCCTCGTTATTTCGATTCCCGCCTTTCTTGTTATCTCTCTATTCACAAAAATAATACAAAAAAACCTGCACGACGATTGTCAACGTAATCATCATCACTATAAAACCGCTCTTGTTTTGAACTTGTTCTTTGCATCTCTTTATAATATTTCCCCGTATATCTTTTTATCTTTTTTGCTTGCAAACCATTATTACAAAAGATGTAGTCAAGTAGCGCGCGCGGTAAATTTAAATCGATGGAGAATCTTAAGCTATCTCTACAATTATCATTACACTCTTTTATTTTGAAAAACTTTTTTTGAAGAGCTACAGGTCGTTATGAATTTTTAAACCATGTTTGCTAAAAGTAAGCTCCGACGCTAATCTCTTTGTATAATCTTTTAGCAGTTTTCATTTTTATTTACATTACTGCGATGATGTTTGAATTTGAATTGATGCATAAAAGGAGAATAGGTTTAAAAAATAGCGACGTGTTTCGAGTTTGTGGTTTTGTTAGAAGCTGCTAAAAAATTGTCTTTTTGTTTGTTTTACAGGTACATATAGTAAAAGTGCTCCCCATAGAGTAATACACTGGAAGCAACTGGCTGTAAGCTGTTGATGAAAACAAACATCCTTGGTTGGTATTACGGCCCACTTCCCAGAGTTTCATCATCAGAGTACTTTGTAGTCTGGATTTTTACAAGCTGTGAATCGATCCAACAGCATACATTTCAGAGAATTTTAGTTTTAAAATAAAATGCTGCTATTATGCTATAATTCTATCTATTTTGCGTTAAGCTGCAGCTTTACAACAGTAAACAATAAATCAATATTAGTAAATTGTCGTTAATAGTACCTCAAGGAAACGCACAAGGTCTAGTTAAAGTAACTGGAGCTTAATCGATTGTTTCGTCATCCGAAAATAAAAAAAGAAAAGTTTTGTATTTTAATTCAATACTTAAAATCGATCTCCATAAACTCCACATGCAAGATGCAAGCGATGCTATACGCCAAATATTTTGCTATGCTTTATGCACTCTTCGGAACAAGTTTTCCCAATGGATCTCCGCTAAGCATTTTGTCTGTGGAGGGCTCTCTCCTGGAACCTCGACTGGTGTCTAAACTGCAAAAAAACGGTTCCGACAACAGCAATCAAAATGTACACGAAAATCAAATGCTGCGACTCAGCGAGTCCAATGGCAGTAGAACTGGGAAAAATGCACCTCCCTTGCTTCCCGACAAAGGCGAAAAAGAAGAGCAAGTTGTCAACGATGGAGTTGGTCCCGTTGAGTCATCATCGTTGTCGTCATCCAAACGAAAAATGAAGCAGCGTGACCACCATGGTTTAGTGGTGACATTGTCTGATACCCAGGATGGAGAGGCGATGATAGAACTCTCAACAATTTACAGTATCAATAGTTCAAGCACATTCCAAGGATACGAGGATGATACGGATGCTACTGCTGCTGCCACTACTACTGCTAGTAGTTATACTAATGAAAGCAGTGAGAAGACTTCCACCACACCAACACGAAATGATACTGTTCAATTTGGATGGACGGAAGTGGGTTGGACAGATGTTGCCTTGGTAACACTCTTTTGTTCAATCATTGCCGGCACTGTGGTAAGTGTATAAGAATCTCTCTCCTCAAGTGTTTTTAGCACAACTGCTTTCTCTCCACTTTCTTTTTTCAAAGATTGATGGGCTATAAAATGATTTCACCTTTGTATGATTTTGCCATATTTCCGCCATGCTAAAAAAATGCCTTTGCGTGGGTGTACATGAACCTGATATTTTACTATTGCCACTATACACATAAAAAATTACTAAAACTACCTACTTTTTGGAATATGTTCCCCAAGCACTTTCTTTCTTGTGCAAGCTTTTAACAAACTTTTATCACAGCTCACCGGCGTGCAATGTTGAGTAGATAAAGTTGAGAAAGTCACTATTAAGTAGTTTTAGCAGCAGAGTTCTAGGTATTTTCACTGTTTGAAGTTGAGTTTCTTCATGATATTATCAGCATTAATTCTCAAATCCTCAAAAAAAAGAAGAAAGATGTAAGTGTAATTACTAGTGCAGGGTTGTATATGCTTGAAAAATAAAAGAAAGAAACTAATAGCGTAGTATAGAACATAGATTAAAACTTAAATCTTACCAAGCAAGATTTCATTTTAATTAGAAAATAGCAAAAAAAAGAAAGAAATTACAATTTTCTTTTGGATCAATGAAAAACAATTTTTTTCTACTGAAAACGAATTATTCAATAAATCTACAGTAGTAGTAATATATTATTTAGCAATATTATATATTTTTGTGATATTCATCTTACGATTAGAAATTAAGCTTTAGCTTTCTTACAGTTTGACAGAAATAATTCGTCAAAGCAAACGTGATTTTATATATAAAATCTTGGATGACGATTAGTTTATTGAGCTTCATAACAAGAGTGCATATACACATCTCTTTCTTCTTTCTTTTTTTAAATTTTTTCTATGCATACTTAATAGTTGAATACTTGTAACGTTTTCATGTTAGGGTTTTTTACTAGCAAAAATGTTTAGCATTGTGTATTGGAGAATTTACTTGTAATAAAAAAAGGTTGAAAGGAAAACGAAGAAATTGATCGGATTTTCTAATAACAGCTTGCCATTCCCAACAGCAAGAGAGGCTTTGCAAAAAGACGAAGTGACAATTGAGCAAGTTTACTTTACTCTGCCATCATAATATATACATACCTAGGTACATACATATATTTAGCATTCCACTGCTGCATGTACAATATTAAATTCAATACACGTTATTCCTTGCTAAGACAGTATTTTCTGGAACATTATGCAATAATAAGATTGCGTTACAAAGTCTAAGTAAATCTTCCATAATCCTTTTTAGATCCAAATAGTCTTGAGCACATCCTTCCTTCATATTCCATCTCCGCTCACTCGACGAGTAAAATTCAGAATTTAAGCTTAGCTTCACTTTGAAAATTGGCAATTTCCGATTACCATGCCAGAAAAAGCATGTTTGCTAGATTTTTACTTTTCTCTGCAAAAAGTTTGCAAGTACGTACGTACAGGCATGGCATGCATATATTGTACGCCGTAGGTAATACTTACATACCATCAGTATATAGACCAAATGCGGCAATTTGAATTTGACAAGGAGAAGAAAATCAAGGACGGTATACCACATTTTACGCTTTATTAAACAAAGTATCAAAGGATTATTAACACATATTTTGATCTGTACACACTTTGTACAAACAAAGTAGAGAGGGCTGCTGATGTAAGCATTTCCGTTTCAGACTCTCTCTCTCTCTACACGACAGGTTATCATGTACGTAATTTAATGAAAATTTTAATCAATCGGGTTTTCACTAGCTCTCCAAACGTTTACACGGGTGGCCTGAAAATGTAAAACTTGACATCAGTTAAGAAGACTTTGTCTATTGTCAAGTCTGCTCTCTTCCTTTCAACAGAACAAAGTCATTTCCTTTACTTTTCCCGGTGCTGTTGTTGCTGCTTGCTGCTGCAGACGTTTCCACATCCACATCTACTTTGCTCACAATTTCATTTTTTTGTACAGTTAATTACTTTTGAGACGACAGTTGGCTCGACTATAGCGATGATTTTAACGCAATCTTATATAATAATAGGCCAACCAAGTCAGGTGTACAGCTAAACAGAAGCGACAATAAGTCAAAGCAAGTTTCTTTTCTCCGCACGGCATGACAAAAAATACCTTTAAAGGTATAATGACTCGAGTAGTGATGGAATCGTGTACACGAACACGTGTGTACACGGAGAAAAATCGTGTTGTGTGCACATCGTGTACAGCAAAACACGGAC
>JAHZMT010001242.1:0-10516 GCA_027743785.1 Sinhomidia bicolor
GTCAGCAAATGATTTTATTTGCAGACCTGCTAAAGCGGATATTTTCTGGTGCAAACCGTTACTTTTACTGGGGGTGAAAAGATTTATTCCATTATTTTTGCTCAGTTGCAGCTGCGTAACTTAATGGCAAATTGTAACTGAAAAAATATACAATAAAAATCTACGGAGATGATGCAAGAAGAACTTGAAACTTTCAAGTTGAAAGTAACAGTATCTGCGAATTGTAACTTAATGAAAATTTAAGAAAAAGCTTTAATGAAACTCTAGTGGTCAACTGTAAACTTGGTTGGAAAATTGAATCAATTGTTCCTAAGTTGGAAGATATTATAACTGTAATTTAAAGAAAAAGAGAACTAAAACAGAATAAAAACTTAGTTGAAACTGTAACTTTTGACTAAACCAGACCAGTTACCAAGGCCTGTGCTACATACTCAATTACTTCTGCGTTTTAGTCTAACATTGGTGGTGGTTGTTGGTGGTGCCGTTGCAAACGGAAATCAATAATATTTTGTTTAGCAGAAAACAAAAAAAAACTTTTGTGTTGGTCGACTGAACTGACAGAAGAGCACGCGATGTTGAGTAAAATTATGGGGTTTAGTTACGGATCACATTGTGCTTTCGCCAGGAAGACAGAGAGCCGCAGTAAACACTTCCAGATGGTATATTCGTAAGATTTGAGTTTGAATGTATGCAAATTCATGCTCATGCATGCATGAATGTATGCCTGATTTCCTGTACATCCATTGTACATTTTTTCTTTGTTCGACACTTGTTTTGAGCTGTGAGAAAATTAATCTTAATTTGCTGTAGAACAATATTTATTTGCGCCATTTGTCAATGTTTCTTAGTTAAGAAACGGAATTGTAAGGAAATAAAACTAGTTTTCACAAATGAGCATAATAATATATTTTTTTCCTTGGCTTTCATCGAGTGTTCAAGGTCAACTGCAAACAAACAAATGCTTAAATATTAAAAAGAAATTGTTCAAAAGACGAGGCAGCAAAAAGAAAATATTCAATTTTTTAAATTGCAATTTGAATAATTAATCATGTAGAAAAGTTATAAATAAATAAATAAATGCAAAATATATCAACGACCACGTACATATATTTACACGAAGGAAGTAGATGTGTACATGTGATCTTAACTTTCACCAGCAAAAACATGTCAGCGCAAGAAAAGGAGGAAATAAAAAAATGGAGTTTCAACTGAACTGAACAATAAGATTGTGGACAAGTCGTTGCTTGTAACATGATACACGGAAAAATCTTAACTTTCACCAGCAAAAACATGTCAGCGCAAGAAAAGGAGGAAATAAAAAAATGGAGTTTCAACTGAACTGAACAATAAGATTGTGGACAAGTCGTTGCTTGTAACATGAGACACGGAAAATATACGATAAATAAATTTTTCTTATCTAGAGTGACATTCACAATCACTTACGCAACCGGTAGCCATTTCCAAATGTAAAATTTGAATATAGTATTTTGTAAGTTTATTTTATTGAAATTTTTTCGCTTTGCTGCAGTTAAGTGAATTTTTGTAATTTCAATAGTTGTAATGTACTTGTTTACAGAGTAAATGTTAGAAAGAATATTTGTGGCAGAGAGAATAGATAATAATATTGTATTAGATAGCGTTGTAGTACAATATAAAATATTACAACAGAAAGCAGATGCGCTTAGAAGAGAAAAAGTTTACATATTTTTTTGAATTGTTTGAGGCTGTAGAGTTAGGAATAAATTTTTGTTGTAGTAGTTAATCTTCAAATAAATGTCAGTTCCGTTTATTTGTAATTTCATTCGGGACTGTGGTTACTGGCTTTGCTAATATTTGTGTCTTCTTGCGCTTCTTCATCGTTTACATCCGTGCAGGGTGTTGCGGGTGATGATATGTTTTCTGGTCTTTCATCTTGCTGGGATTGCGACCGTTGTTCCTGCAGCTCCACTTCACAGTAAGCAGGTGGCACTAAACAAAAAAGCAAAAATTCATTCAAATTATTTTATTTACAATGAAAAGTATTTTGATATACCTGCAAGTATAATTTTCTTACAAGTTTCCAGGGTAGGTCTCCTTGATGACAACTGACTGTAGCTTGGGGGCAATCTGAAAATAGAAAGTGTACTAGAAGCAAAGCTTTGCAAGGAGTCCATCGAGCTAACCGATCCAGCTCTTGGGCGTGCCCAACTTGGGATAAATGTCATGGACATGCTTCTTCTTGTGCTGCCTCCGCTACCCCTTCGTCCACCTTTTAGCAACTCGACAGGAACTGGGGATGTAGATCCTCGACTATCCGGACTTTGTGGCAAGCCGTCATCATCATCTTCATCCTCGTCTTCTTCCGCATCTTGTCCCTCATCAGCACCGGCCTCTGCTTTCTTTGCATCTGCCATGTCAACCGAAGGATCTTTACTGCTTCCAATAATCAATGGCAGTTCGCCAGACACCCAGTTCTCTTTACTTTCCCCTGCCACCCCAACGCTCGCTCTTATCGTGTAGCACACGCTATTTGTAAAATCAAATTTATACGTTGGTGTAATCCCTTTGGGTACCTGTAACCGTCCCTGCCAAACCGACTTTTGCAGCTGGTCATCCCCACCATCCACAACCTCAATAGTGTCCTCATTCTGCACCCATGCCAAAATATTCACCTTCATTTTTACCCACATTTTCCCACCTCGACTTGAGGACGGCACTTGATACCACACCTTTTGTACAAGTTCCACCCGGCATTCCAGCTCTAAGCCTCCTTTGTCTTTTGTCATTCCTGCCAAGTCCACCTGAACCACCTCCCCGTGCAGATAGGCTCCCCGCTCTACACTCCATTCCAGCTGCGCACTTCGCCTTCTTCCCAGTGTTAAGATGCCTCTTCGAGTAGCCACTTCTTGTTCCAATCTCAGAGGTTTCTCAATGTCCTCTTTGGTCAGCACACGACAACCCAGCCATCTAATGGGTTGCTCGCAGATGGGCACATGTCTTCCTTCAGTGGTTGATATAAATACTTGCATTTTATACATTAGCTTTCCCTCTGAATTTATCAGCGGAGGGGGTAGAATTTCTGGTAGGTCCAGTTCCAACGGATACGTTTCCCTATTTCCCTCGTCAACTTGCATATATTCGATAACCGCGCCGTCTTCCTGTCCACCACCACCACCGACGAAAGTACTTCCGAGCACCGTAAACTTGACATTTGACAATGATTTTCCCGGTTGAGGTTGCCTCTTTTTTGGCGCTTGAGGGAGCCCTTTCATTAAAATGAATATTCCGGAATGTTCAATATCCCGTTTAGCCTCAAGCACCATCACTCCCTCAATTTTTCCTCCCTTTGGGGGTATCGCGTGCTTGAAAAATTTCACCAAACACTTCAGATTCTCTTGCATGAATCGCTTGTGTTGTTGAAATTCCTCCAACTCCGGATCGTAGTTGTTGTCGTTTCCAAAATCGTACGAAGATCGACCCATAGAACGGGCCAGTGCAAACGCGCCACCAACTGGCATAGGCATGTTTGCTCTTTTTTTTAAGGAACCACAGGAAAATGACAACAGTATAAGTTTGATAAGGCAACTGATTAGCCTTTTCAAAGCGCACTTTGGTTTAAATACTTGCAAAAAATTTGTACTGTCGTCATAGCTGAAACGATGACGAGCGTATTTTTGTATTTTTAAATTTGAACTTTTAAACTCAAGTTTAAAATGACGCACTTATCTTCCCACATAGTAAGTACTACTGCTCAATGACGTTATTTCTTTATAAAAAGTATGTGACTCACTTTCTCAATTGTCAGGCCACCTCATTTACATTGAAACTATTTTTTCCTGATCGGCCACCAGTACTCTAGTAACTAAAAAGGAAAAGGGCAAACAACACGTCATTTCACATCATACGTTTTCTATAGCCACTACTAACGTCGTCGTGACAAACTGATTACACAAAAGAAAGCGGATTATGGTGCCAGTACTCTACTACCTGGAAAAAAATTACAAACAACTTTCTTTTTTTATGCATGACTAAGTAACCACCTGGCCATATAAAAAATATATATATACATTTATGTTCAGCGGAAAAAAAATGATGCGCAGATGGAAAACACTTTTGTATGCTGCCTACTAGAGCACTAGATAAACTATAATAATAATAATGATAACCAAAATATTATAACATGACAATTCAGCTATTAGAATCCTATGGCGTCCATATAAAAATATTTTTATTGCATGCTCGTTTGGTTGTTCGAATGAAAGATACGTAGGTAAATATAGATAGCTGGATATAGCCTTTCCATGTAAGCGCTAAATAGACTTGTTGGCTAAAAAAATCTATTACAAATTTTCGTATTTATCATCATCACGCTCTTTTTTTACAAGTTGGGATAATGGGCTGGTATTTGGTGGTATATACGTTGCTATTGAATTGGATTGCATGATGATTATGTACTTTTCTTTGACAGCGGCGGCAGCAGCAACGTACGTAGTGTACTGCTGGTTGATGTGAAAATGAGAAAAAGAAATCGATAACGGTTGATTTGTCATCGAGGACAGCAGCAACAGCACAAAACGAACATAAAAAGTTTGTGAATAGGCTGTTGGGTGAGTAATAAAAGAAAATGCGGTTGCTGATGTTGGAGAGAAAGTAGGAACTTTTTTTGTTTGTTTGCGTGCATGTCATCATTATTATCTGTTTTGACAAATAATAATAATAATAATGGGTGCACCTGGCGAAGGATAGTGTTCATTAAAATTAATATGTGATGTTTTCTCTTTGAAAGAAAAAGTTGTACATTTTTTGTTTGTTCTTTTGAGTGTTAGAGATTTATAGAAAAATGGAATTGGTAAATTAGGACATGATTTTTACTTTAAAATTGTATGTTTACAGAAGATAAAAGCTGGAGAAAGTAAAAAAAATAAACATGCAAACTATCTGTTAGCGTGTGGGAATCAAGGCTGTGCAAAACTGATATTTTATTTTGGATTACAGGTTGTAAATGGAGTAAATGTTCAGCCCACAGGTAACAGAAGTACTAGTCGTTACGTTAGGCAGCAGCATGGTTGCTGGTGTGATTTGATGGAAAATAATATGCATGTAAAAGAAATGAAAAATAGTTTGTTTTGCTTTTTGATACACGCCCAGTAAACTACTTTGACCCAATTTTATTATTTATCTTGCGTCGGTTGTGGTGCTGTACATTGCTAAATTTTAAATGCTGATCAAATATATAAAAACTATTGAGAACCACTAAGGTCCTTATAGAGTCTAAGTGAATTGATTTGCTGAAAGTTTTTAGTAGAAACTTATGAAAAGTTTTTGAACACAAAAATAATAGAACGTTTTATAAGTGAACATAACATGCATTTTGGAAAACTGTAATGTGAGATACATTGATTTATTTAACTTCATTCAGGATGACATTAATCCGATTTTACAACAACTTAAGAGGGAGATGTTAAATTAGTGTTAAAACAAATTGTTTTAAACTTTCAATTTGACATTTCATCAGCGCAATATGTCATTTTTATCGACTTTTGATCGGGGCAATAAACATGTTTCTCTTGTAAACTTTGAAAAAACATGATTTCCAATTTTCGTGAATAACAAAATATAAACAATACTGTACTTATATTACTAATGCGAAACTGATTCGGCAAAGAAATAACTTGTGTTAACCTATGATTTGGGAATTTTTTCCCGTAAACTAGACGGCAGCATATAAACCGTAGTAGATTTTTTAAAACTCAAAATCCACTCAAATTCAACTACTCAAATAAGGGCCAGCAGTCAGCACATTATACACATAAGTAAACTTTCAAAACTTGTAATCACAAGCTATAAAAATTGATATAGAAATTGTACATTTGTACAATTGAAGAAAATACTGACGAAATGAGCATATACATATCAACTAATCATCACATTATTTTTACTGCTATATGTTTGATGTACATACCTACTTGATTTAAATTTTACATAGTTTTTTAGACTGCAAATTTACATGCTTAAGATTAATTCAAGGGAAACTTGTATTGATTTATTGTTCTATACAGTAAATTTCTGATACGCTATTCATATTCCATGTATTTAAAGTGGCCTCTTTGAATTTGCATACATATTGAAATCTTTTCAATCAAAAGTTTCATTTTTTGGCAGTTTGGGTATACTCTAATGCCAGTGTACGTGCACACACGACACACGAAAAACTACAAAGTTTATATCATTAAAATGCCAAGTCACCAAACACATAAAACAAACATACATATTTATTAGCTCTATTGCACCTCTGATAAAGCATTTATATTCATAAGAAACTTCTAAAAACTTTTTAACCGTTTTCCTGGTAGTTTCATTTATTGAATACTTTCGTCATAAATGACGACCTAACTACTGTTACAAATAGCAGCAAATTTTTGTTAATAATTAATTTGGCTCAACGTTTGTATGGAAACCTTGAACTATGAAATAAACACAATTGTTTTGATCACTGCTATACAATGTGCAGAAACCAACAGAATAGTTTTTAACATTTTACTCAGAATTGAATTTAGACGCAGTGTATCAAACAAGAACTCATCCATGCAGAAAAATCCAAATACCAAAAAATTAGGAAAACATCCCAATTAGCTCCTGTGAGAGATTAACTGCACGCGCGTATTGTAATTGTACTAATTATTTTTTGGATAAAATTTTGCTCCTCTTGAAATGTATACCTAATACAAATTATTTACATAGTACACCCCTCACCACGATTTGTATTAACTCTACACGAAATAACTGGACTTTTTAAGGGCAACAAAACGAATTCTGAAGAAGTCATCGTTTTCTTCAAGTTTAAATATTTTTTTGTAAACAACCTACGGTATGTACAAATTTTGTCGGTTTACTTATAAAAAGTGTTTCTCTAAGAATATGGAGTAACAGTGCATGTACCCATTTGAAAAGAAAGAATTAAATGAAAGTAAGGTGTAGCATTGGTTTTACTTTAGACAATGTAAAATGACTCTAACATAACATCAGCTCAAAATTGTTTTTTTGCGTATTGGAAGCAGACACGCAATGAACGCGCAATGCCTCAAAAAACCGTAGTACTATAGCTGCTTGTACTACAAGCAAAGAATTGTTTTATACAAAATTCTTAATAATTATAGTCTACGGATTTATTTTTAAAACCCATCTACTATGCTGTGGGTTTATTATCCACCTAAAAAGTTTCGCATGGAAAATAAAACTGTAAATTCAAAATACAATTTGGGGTTTCTAATGAATGGCAATAACTTGTGTGCGGTACTTACAATGTCGTTAAAAATGAAAATGTCACATTTTAAAAGCAGTTCATTGAGAAACTAATTTAACTAGCCATTGCACGTGTNAAAATGTCACATTTTAAAAGCAGTTCATTGAGAAACTAATTTAACTAGCCATTGCACGTGTAATGCCGTGTGAGAAAAGATTGACGATTGAACAAAATGATTTCATGAATAAGCCCTAATACATAACATTTTTTTGTTAGTTTTGTGTTGCTTCAAACCATATTTAAGTACAGATTATAAAACCAGCTGAAAGTAGCTGCTTTTTGCGATGTTTTTATTAGGACAATATGACCGTAGGGACCTTTGCTGGCATTTGACTATAAAACAAGTTCAAACGAGTTCTGCCAAAGAATTTAAAAAGTGATTGTGAAGAATTTGAAAGAGTAAAGTGTGCAGAAAAATAAATTGTTCTTTTTTCGTGTCAGAAAAAGACAGTTTATTTTCATTAAAAAAGGCAGTGAATGAAATCGAATGAATCGTAAGCTCGAATGAAAAGCTTAGCCTAATATGGTGACGACGATAAGAATAAGTTACACCACTAAAAATAATTTTATTACAAATTATTAGTTTTGAAGCTCAGAATTTGTTCTATTTGGGTTTTACTGAAATAGCAACTAACATTTTACAAAAATAAAGACAGACTCAAAATGAATTAAAAAATGGAGACAGGCTGCATTTTTTTCTAATTTACTGTGAAAAAATCGGTTAAATTAAGTGAATTTATGTTAACACTTACTAACATGTAATTAACAAGTAACTATACTATGGAGAAATAAAGAATACCACACATGACAAGACAATTTGCCATACAGTCATGAGTGATGATGGACCAACTAGGGGGGTCCAAGAAATTAAAAACTTGAATAATTTATTAATTGGTATAAGCAATTTTGTGTCTAAATGGTTGTATTTTAGCCTGTTTCGTCCTATAGTTTAAATATACCATTTTATGGCTAGTACAGATAATTCAATAAAAAACCACTTTACATGATCCTAATTGAAACGTATATAATTGATAAAATGTCGGTGACAATAAACACTTCAAAGAGCACACACAAGCCATGGTTTTACCTTGACTTACAAGGAAAGGTGAACGCGTACCCAACAATTGGTTTACGTTTTAATTGCAAGTAGTATTTTGAAAAATGTCGTAATAGATTCAAGTACTAATTTTTTCATGTGAACATATTCTGTCACCTTTAAGATAATCCAATGAAAAGTACCTCCGCAATCAACTGGAGTTATAAATTTAGAAAAAGTTTTAAATTCTTGTAAATTTTTATAAATTTTGTTTCATTTTTTATAGCTTTTTTGTCATCCTCTTAAATACAAAGTGAAAGCAATAAAGATGAAAATAATTAGCTTTCCCTTTTCGAGAGATTCCTTGTAAGTGTGGTTTAATTAAAACACAGCTGGATTGATTTTAGGTATAAGTTTTTGAAAGTGTTTTTTGAAGCGTTGGTCATTAGTAAACAAGCTGTTTAAATATATAATGTCGAGTGGCTGTACAAAGTTTTTATGTTGGTGCATATAAGCATTACAAAAATTCTCCAGAATTTAAAAGCTAAAAGCATGTTACGAAATTACGAAGCGATGAAATTCTCTATAAATACCTTAAGCTAGAGGAAAGTGTTGACAGAGTCCTCACAATTCTACCGGAAACATCATCTGCAATTTGTAAACCTTTATTCAGAAGTTTACCACCACAGAGCACATCAAAATGCTTACACCTTTAGCAAAGCGGTTAATTGAATTATCACTTCAGTTTGGATGTTTCATCCGACTGCTGCCCTACCGCTGGGAGAAACACGCAGGGAAGCGACAGTTGGCTTCCCCGTCACCCGTGGACTTGAATATATTCCACTTTCACCAACTTCTCGTGTACGTGTACACGGTTTTTATGACCTGCCGGTTTGTGTATGCAACCACACAAGATGAAGAGTTTTTGCTGCAGCAAAGATTGGTCTCGGCATTATGGGTAAACGCGTTTATACTCACCTCTGCAGCGTTTTACCAACTGGATTCAAAGCGCACAGAAATAATGGACTACGCTAATCAGCTTCTTTCTGGACGGGAGCAAATACCATGCTCTGCATTTGAACCCGGTAAGCTCTAACTTGTTCATTTTTAAATATATACGATATATTTTGCTAGACTAACATTATGCTAATTTTGTTTACAGTTGATATCCCGGAATTGCAAAGGATTCAAACAAAAGGTCAAAGGCTTTTATCTTGGCATGTGTACTTTGCACTCTACCTGCTCTACACAAATCCTGAAGTTCACACAATGATACAGTCAGAGTCTCCCTGTGCCCCGCACTTCATCAGCTCAACTATTCTGGAGTGTCAGTCCATTGCTGATGAAGCTTTCTCCTTTGCCGAGAAAGCGCCGTTTGCCATGTTCGAGTTGTATGTTATCTTCATGTTTTTCTACATGGGCTCGTTCTACTGGAGTTTCATCCTTTTTGGGCTGGCGTATGTGACTGTGGAGCTGCGGAAAATTAAATATGTGACGTGAGTAGAGTAAAAAAACCCAGCATAACAGATACAGACTTTCAGCAAAGTGATTCTATCTATATAACTGATTAACATTTGGTATGCATTAGTGTCAGCACAGTCTCCAAGGGCAAATGGCAAACCATTTTGCATTCTTACCGAAGCTTGGAGCTGCTCGTGAACCAGATAAATGACATGTTTCGCTATTACCTGATGCTCTTTCCGGCTATCTTGTTGTCCATCGTGTCAATGCTAATATTTGGGACAATCCGTTTGTGGCAAGTAGACCCAGAGGCGAATATCATGTTTCCCATGTGTGGAATGCGGTGTGGTTTTGAAACGCTAACGCCGCTTGCCATGGCAGGAAATGTGAACAAGGAGAGTCAACTTGTGTTACGAAAGTGGAAGCAAACCATGCATAAAAGGGTTGGGGGAGGGAGAGTGACCTCAGCAGAACTTAGAATTCAAACAATGGCAGCTCGTTCCTGTCACAGACTTCAGGCAACTGCAAATTCTCTGTACTCTTTTGAGCATTCCATTGTTTTGAAAAGCATTGACAATTGCATCCAGCTAACTTGTAATCTGTTGGTAACATTTTCGCACAGCGCTTAAAAACTACGATAAACATGGTAAAATGTCACTCTTTATAATACAATAATAACAATTCCATTTGTCAGTTAATTTAAAGCGTGTCAGGCCTCTTGGTCACATCGAATTTAT
>JAHZMT010001244.1:0-10053 GCA_027743785.1 Sinhomidia bicolor
GAATTTATAGTTAACCCAAAACAAGTTAAACTTTTTTGAGGGTCATTGTATCATTTTAGTCGTCATTGTACTATTTTACTAGTCGCACAAAAATAAATACCTACATTGTAGTGTAAATATAAACAGCGTATGTACACCCAACTAAAACTTTTCAAGGGGCAATGAGCAACCGGTGGTGGTATCAGATAGCAAACTCATCACACATACATATAATACGTACAAAATAATTATATTGTACGTACATGCATACAAGCACAACATACATTGTTGTCTCCTTCCATTTATAGTACCGTGTTCAATTTCTTCCACTAAGCCAACTTTATGACGTCGACATTGTAATTCCATTTTTGAGAACGATGATAACGATTACATGCGTTTTAAAGTGATCAGTTACAGGATTAATCCTAATGGCTTGTATTATTATTCCTTCTTTCGTAAGACTTTGCTTTAGTAATGTGATTATAACAAGATCACTTGAAATAGGCCACTAGACGACAGTCGTGAAAAAAGGTCGGCAGAAGAAAAAACGATAATCCTCTTTGTTGGTTTGGTTCACACCTTAGCTCACGCCTAGACCTGAAAAATCCGTAACGTGTATAGATAGACAGTCACCTTTAAACTCATCTTCTGTGGTACTTGGATCAAATAGACTGAAAAAAATGTAATTTGTCGTTGAAAAAAGTAATTAATATGTTCTGCAATAATAAATACCTTGTTTTATAATTATTGCTTTCGAAACGTTTAAATTTCAAATAAAGTTCCTGCTCCTACTACTGCTCCTCTTTCATAAAGCTAACTTGTATTATGCACGCAAGTTAACTGGGTTATTGATCTTTAATAAATTCTCTCATTTTTTAATGATTTTTGTCAATGATCTCTTAATGGTTTAGTACAAATGACGCGCGGCAATACTATAAAATGTATCCGTACTTAACTTATCTGACGGTGTTCTTCCCAAAAAAGTCAGATTTTGTATCTTTCCTGCTTGGGTAGATGTGAACGTAAAAACGGTAGGGAAATAATAATAACAATAATAATTTTTTAAGCATATTTTTGCTGCTACAGTGCGCTGGCTCGCTCATGTCATGAGAGCGTTTGGAAGGATTATGACAGGAGAAAAAAAGGAAGGGGAGATTGTAGGCATTTAACACACAAAAAAAGACAAATTACACGCGCGTGACTTCACAAAGACCAAATGTCGATTTGCTGAGTTTTACACAGTAAATTTCAACAGGGATGATGACGATGATGATGATGTTGCATTACAAACAATACAATGCTGAAGACTATTGAAATTATCATGTGAATGACACAGTAGCACTTTTGCTGGAGACCAGAAGTGGACTTTAGTACTTGCTCACCTCATCTTTTTGTATTGTGTAGTTGTCTTCTCATGTCTTGTCGAGAGAAAATCCAGCATTTTCTTGGCAATAATGAGCGAAGGAAATGATGGATTAAATATTGAGTTGTATAAATGAAAGTGTGAAGGTATAAAAATAAAACATTTGGAGCAACAACAGAGAAATTGTCAAAAAAATATGCAAAATATGTTTGCAGACTGACGCCATGTCTGTATTCATTCATAAAGTCAACAATCAGTCTCCGAGTGATATTGAGTCATTGAATAAATGAATGAATGAACCATCAGACGACGAAAGTAATAATAAGATTATTTTATTGCTTTATTATTATCATCTTCATGTAGGTAATCCATTGCAGCGGCTACCTGAAACTGAAGCCGGTAATAGGAACGGATGTGCTGGGCAATGGTAATGGAATAATGGAAGGGAACGCAACGAATGGTGGTGGTGGTGGCGGCAGCGGCGGAGTAGGAGGATTGTCTGCTTGTGGAGCTGGAATTGCGTTGCAAAATCTCGGACTGGTTGCAGTAGGTCATTCTCTTCCGCCCTCTGCAGTGACCGAAATCAAAATGCATTCAAATATGTTCATGTTCAGGGCGTCGTTGGATCTCAAACTTATCTTTCTTGATCAACGGTAATATATCAGCATGTGATGAGTATGTCCGCACATATGTGCGTGTGCGTGAGAAGGATTTTTTATGCTTTTCCACACTTAATTTGGTATTTCCTTTTTGTTTCGATTCCCTAAAACAGAGTGGCACCATTGACCGGGTACGAGCCTCAGGATTTGATAGAAAAGACCTTGTACCATTATATTCATGGATGTGATATAATACACATGCGATACCATCATTCTGTGTGTAAGTATTTATTTTTATTTACAAAAGAAATGATGAAATCTGAATTTAGTGTGTTGGAGATGAAGTCTACACTTGCCTTTGTTAAGTTGCAAGAATAACGTTTTGGGGCAAGTTGAGATAAAGAGGAATAGGCATCCCTTACTTCTATGTTAATTAGATAATTAGCGTGATTGATAATTTCTCATGAACTTTGAATACAATTTGTTATTCTTCTACTTCTTCTTGATATTAGTAAAGCCATCATTACCAAAACAAAAAAAGTAAATACAATGAAAAAAGTTTAAAGCCTGAGAACAAAGTAATAAAAGTCGTTCATGCAAATTAACAAAAATTACTTTTACAGTGATTTATTGATTGCTTATATGTAATAATGCATTAATATTTTTTACTCATGTGGATGACAGTTCATATGAAGCTAGAGAGCTTATTCTGACGGGCGAACAAATGGGACAGAGGGATGATCATGGGAATATTACAAGCCACATGTCATCCTTGATGAGTTCCTCATCTTCACCGGGAACTAACAGTAATAATGAGTCCAACGGAACTGGAAGCAGTGGGAGCTCAGCGGCAACCTCAACCGTTACAAAAGTAAGGGTACCGAGAAATCGACAAAAAAAGGCGGCTACGCCGTATACTGTGCCCAGTGAACAAATTTCTCCTGTAAGTTTACCTAACTTTAAATTTTTAAATGTTCTCATTACATACATTCATATTTTAATAAAATTATGTAACTATTTTTATTTTGTCGACAGAAATCAGAATACAGTCCGGTTGCAGCAGGTCCTCCCCCTTACGACTTTAACGGTGGCGATCCTCTAGCATCCGCGTATGGAAATTTCTTGATGCAGCCCGGTACTCCCTCATCCCGACCCGAATATACAGAGATAGGTGGCGCAACAGCCGCAATGTACTAATTCCGGGGCAACTGGTGGTGGTGCCGGTGAGCGAGTTGCTCTGTACTCTAACAGACACATGGATTACACTCCTATTTCCGACTACGAGACCACAATAAATTCCCCAGTGTCCCTTTCCATACCAGGCGCTGCATACGGAGCGGCAAATGGGCGCTCCGTAAATTGTTACAATAATTCTACTGTGATTCCTCCAAATGTTTCCCAAGTCATTGTAGGAAATCCCGAGTATACAGGCTCGGTAACACCCACAAGTCATCACCACGGATCGGAATATCACGGTGGCAGTAATAGTGGCGAAACGATAGTGGCGACCACAACTACAGCAGCTACCACCCCAACAAGGGACAGCAACGCAAGCAGTGATTCCAATCATCATGACCAATACTATTACTTTCGATCTTGCAACAGCACAGGTAGCACGAGTGGCGGAGGTACGGGCTATTTACACAACAGTGGAAATCAACAGGGTCATACAATTAGTAATCACGAGCATCAGCAATATCATCACCAACATCATCAACCGCAACAAGGGGACATTTCCCATTTTCAAAACTTTGCTCACCAGCAACACGGACACAATCAGTATAGCAATGCAATTCAAAACCGCCACCATCATCATCACCACCACCACCACCAACAGCAGCAACAACATCACCAACAATATTCCCATCAACAGCAGCATTATCATCAACTCCATCATCACCAAGAGTACGGCTCAGCATCCACATCTCCTTTTGCCCCAACCACCACCCTTGCTGTAACCCCACCCCACAACAATAACAACAATAAAAATAGCAGCAGTCCAGTAGGAGTCAACATCAGTCAGTTATCAGACAACACAAATGATTCATCAGGGTCAAATAGTAGCTGTTGTGGTAGTAATCATAGCCATCATCATAACGGCGGTGGAGGAGGTGGTGGTGGTAGTACACCTGGAGGAGGTAGTGACGTAGCAGCCACCGCAATTGTTACGGGCGCTGCTACCACCCCAACCGAATTAGTTGCAATTGGCGCAACAACCGAAATGGTCTCATCCTCATATCCTGGCTATACAAGTGTCATTGTGGATCCACACCGGTTGACTGATTATGATTGCGTTAATTGTAGTTGAGATTAGAAATCGATTTCGTGGTGAATGCAATACAATCCTACATATAAGTTGGGTAAATCTGTTTTGTTTTGATTTTTAAACGAAAAGAAAAGGAGAAAATGAATGTGCATGAGCTTACGAACAGGGAAATAAATCATCATTAGATGTGCATGTGTAAATAGGTATGTATTTAAAAAACGTCGCAGAATAAATTAAAAATTAAAACCGTTTCGGTATTAGTCAAGTATACGTTATCTAGATGATTAAATAAAATATTATATATGTACTCTATGAACAAGGTATTATAATAAATGTATAAACATTGTTGAATTTTTCATTTAAGCTGTAAGTTTTACTTGTTTTTATAAATCCTTGATATTTTGCCAACTTCCGGTGTGCATTGTGCAATTATTATGTTATGAAAAAATACATGTCAGTATTTCAGATTATTACATTCTTGTCCTTTTTACGCTATGTTTCTTTTTATTGTACTGTAAATAACGTTCAAAATATATCAGTATTGTGAAAGCTTTACATTAAACCTTGCCATTTTTCATTTTGATTTACTTACCACACATGTACTATTATTACGTTTGACCGCTAAATAAAATAAAACCGTGACCTCCACTCCACAACAATAATAATGAAGCAGCAGAAACCAATAATGCAATGTATTTTTTGTATCTTTAAAATATTTACAGTTTATGCAAATTATAAGTATCGTTTTTACATGTAACAATAATTGTAAATAATTTACTGTAAAATAATAATAATTATTATTATTAGATTTAAAATATTTACAGTGTTTGGTACACAACAATGTTGTTTGGTTTTTACTAATTTATTGCAGTAAGTAAAGTGGGAGTCAGATTGGCTCACCAAGTATTATAGGCTATGTACGGTTATCCCTATTTTTTAAATTTTAACCGTAGTCATAAAACTTAAGCATATCTTGATAGATAATAAAGAGATAGACACAAACATAGAACACTTGTCATAGTGTAAGAAATGTTAATACGTACGTGGTAATACCAATAATTTATTATTGTGGTTTATTTTACACAGTAAATTGTCGAAAAATGTAATTTTTTTCTTTTTGCTTGCAATAGTAAGCTAACACAGGATCAATACAATAATGTTACTAAAATATTATATGAAATAAACAAAAATGCAAGATTATCGTATTTTTCTGCCTCCGTTGTGGATATAAATATTGCTCGGAATATTCAAGAGGTGTGTGTGGTTTCACTCTGAGAAATATATTTATGTTTTCGTGACCTCTGGAGAGATATCTAATCTATCAACAACTAAATCTCAGGCCACAAAATTTGAAAGCCAACAGGAAAAAGTCCTATTTTGTATTTATTCCATATGATTTCATCTTTGCTGGTTACATCTATTGCATGACCATATTTCATTGATCATACATGAATTCATGTAATGTTTCCAAGGTCTAAGGATTGCGTAAAGTTTTACTTTACACCTTTGTCAACTATTGCGTCACTGAAAAAAACTTTTTTAAAATTACGAACAACGAAATAATTAATAAAATGATAAGCACTTTTCTTTACACTTGAGGAGACAACGCTGCGTTCTAGCCAACATGAGCACACAATCATTTGCACTCAGGCGAAGTCAAAATGCAAGGTGGTGGCGCTCAGTACAGATTGGAAGTCTAAAATTTTCTTCATGGTCAGCAGCAAACGATTCAGCGTCCTTACAGCAGGTGCAAACAATTTTCCAGACAACTTCGCCACTTTACCTAATTGTTCTCAAGTCATTAGATCCACTGACCATTGTAGGAGTCATTTTCTCAAAAACGCTAGAGAGTACAGTTGCCTCAATCGACAAAGACGACAAAGCTGCTTGGACCAGACCAGCCATTGAGATAGACGGTTTGGTGTCCACAAATTTTAAATTAATGCCCATGTCTAATGGCGAGGTAGGACAATTGGAGGACGCATTTAATGAGGGATTTCACAGTGTAATACTTTTCAGAACTACTCACTTGTTATCACCAACCTTATCACCAACGACTCCGACTAATAGCCATGATGGCAATGTAGAGACAACGGTGGTGGTGGAAAGAAAGCATATTATTGCCGTTGTCGTATATGCTGATTTGAAAAATTGGATAAATCAAGTTGAAGGACACCATAATATGTTACAAGAATAGTCTTTATATTTCGTTTTGAAACCTTTTTATCTGATTGAAAATAAAATATTACTTTTTTTTATTTCACAAAAACGACTAGACAAATTCTTGGAATTTTCATACAATTTTGTAGTGCGTGTATGTATTCATATTAGGTATACATTATTTTGCCACAAGGGCTTCAACAACGTCGTAGAAGTTTCTTCGTTGTACTTGCCAGGTCCCTTTCCAGACGACATTTGGGCGTGATAAAGCTGCATGCACGTCCATCAGGGAGAACCGACTCGGTGGATTCCGCCGCAGCCAAACTATCGTCATTGTCATCATCTCCAAATTGTGGATTCATTGACATGAAAATTTCAATGGAGCGCACGTACACATTTAAGGTATTGAAGTAAATTAATTTCGCAACACAGGAAGTTAGCATGGCCCAGCAGATAATGTAGGAAGTACCAATGTCCACCATCATCAATTCCTGTGCAGTTGGCTCCCCTGACTTTGTTTTATATTTGATTAGACTGGTAGGATCGGTTCCAAATACATTCGAAATTTTTCTGAGGAGTACTTGGAACATTGTTGCTTCGTCCATGTGCACCGTCTGCATTCCTTGTTTCTGGTTCACCAACGACTCTATAGTAGTTACAAGGCTGAAAATGCAGATGATACTTGCAAGCACGTTCACAATGTCGCGAATCTAACAATACAAAAACAAAATAATAACAAAAAATGACAACATTCTTAGCAAAAAACTTACGCAAAACTAACAAATTACCAGGAGTAAATGGGCGTAGCAGGATTCAAAGGCAAAGAGGTGCTTCCAGAAATTAACTTCGCCAATCAACGTGAATACGCCGTACATGAGAATGAATGTTAAGCCTACCACCAACACCAGCTCCAACTTTGGCGTTGCGTTGATTCTTGATGCCAGTCCACCTGCAAGATATGCTCCAATTAGGGGGATTATAGTTCCATACAGAACAATGTCCGTTAACTGAAAGAGTAACGTAAGAAGCTGTTTTTAAAATAATGACCAATGATAATAATACATAATGATTAAAAATAAATTCTTACGAGTAGGTTAAGCAAAGTGATGATAATTTGTGAAATCGTTGCATTCTTTCGGGGTGGAGCATAATTGTCCTCTGAATTCAATTTCCCCGTCATAATGCAATGGTGCACCGTAAAATTGATTGTATTTGATTTAAAGTATAGTGTAGTAGCTTATCAATTGCAAACCTAGTGACACTATTGATTATTTGAGAATTGTGTGGTAGCTTATCAATTGCAAACCTAGTGAGACTATTGATTATTTGAGAATGGAATTTTTTATGACAAAAAATAAATAATTCGATATTTCATCAACATGGCAGTTTGGAGGATCCTAAAAGTGCTAACGTCTGCATTGAAATCTTGTTGCGTTGCGACATGCTATCCGCAGTATCGCATGGGCAACGTTTTCTCTGTGTGGTGACCAACATTGAACCCTACCACAGTAAAAATTTCTAAATAAAGCAATAATAATGTAATTGTAATAGACTGTAATGATTGTAGTAGTGGGATCTTTGATCCTAGACTTATTTCTTGTCACGCTACATAATAATGCTACTACTGTGGTTAGGGCCTGAGCATATTAGTTCTGCATTTAAGTTACCTGTCCAAATTTCAAGAAACTTGCGTCGTAAATAATTTATCATCATCTTTTGAAACTAAAAGATGTGGAGTTTCGTCACCCATGCAGGCGCCGGAATGGCAAATTGCCGGCCTAACGGCTACTTACTACGCGTTGTCGCGTGCAAATTATCAGGTTTGCATACAGTTTTTGAGCAATTTTGTTGGAAACAAAATCAAACAGTGAAAAAATCAATTGATACAAATTTCATTACACAGGGAGAACGGGAACGAATGTCACATGAACAAGGTTTTGGTGACGGTCCACAAGTAAACAGATTGCGAAAGCATAATGAAAACAGCCATCTTACCTCGTCGCACATGCTATTGAAAAAGGAACTGGAAGAGTTGTCCACTTTACAAGGAAGTGGTTCTGGTCTAAATGTTATCTACCAACAGAAAAATCCAACGCACCGCCTATATCGAAGCAACTTTGAAATATTTCCGATTATCAGTCGAGTTGACACGCGACCATCCTCAACATACTTACCCTCTGAAGAGGAAGAAGTTGGCAGTGGTCCTCCAGCTGCTCCTACGTCTGGGGCCAGTGAAGATAGCGTTTTTGGAATCGAATCAAATGCTGACAACGATAAAAGTAATCTGATGAGTGGTGGTGATGGTGGAAGCAGCGACAGGAAAAATAAGGATACTTTTGTAACAACTGAAGAGCTTCCAAATTTGCTAGCTGCTGCGGACGACAGTGAAACGAAGGCAAAGTCCGTGATGATGATGGTGAGCATCATAGATGAAAAGGCAGGTGAAGACAACAATACTACAACAGAAGACATCAGGACTGAAATATATGCTAAGGATGTAAACTCTACTTTACAGAATGAGATGATGGATGACAATGAAAATGACTGGGAAGATGTGCCATCTTCCACTACTTCCAATGTGACACAAACTGAATCCGTTGGAATCGAGCATGGAAAGCCCGTCCAAGAAAATCAAGTTTTGAAAAGGACACCGTCGCCAATTTGCTTCTTTAAAAATCCTGGATTTGGCAGTAGATTTGCCGTTAACGTGAAGAAAAAGAAGCCAAGTCCACTTGTTGCAAAGCTATCCGCTTCCAAGATTAATGCAGAGGCAGAAGCAGCGGAAGTAGAACAACAAGGCCATAGTAAAACTCAAGCTCCCCGTGAAGAAACTGACGTTCAGCTTTCACCATCCGTTGCTGACACTTGCCAACAAAATAGTACACAGTTTATACTCTCTCCGGAGCTGTCCAAGTCGAACGTTTCACTGTGTGAAGCTGAAAATCCGGAAAAGTTACTAAAACGACGGAAAAAACTTGTCCCGAATGGATCTCCTGCTGCTGCTGATGCTACTGAGAATAGCACGGTTGTCAATACAAATCCGATCAAGGAAATGTCGGAGTATAACAAAAAGATAGAGAACAAAGTCAACAATGGCAGGGGCGATGAAGTTGGAACTGAGCCACGTATTCGCCTTCGTGCAGATCCAGAAAATGCTAATTTTCATCCTCCTCTAAAAAGAGTAGTAAGACCGGTGATGCGGATACCTCCTTCGGAACCCGACAATAAAGGTCAGCAGTGTAAAGACGAGAACAAGAATAAAACCAACAATGATGAAAACAGCCCCGCAGAAAAAACTGGTCAAAAAGAAATTGATCACGAAGAAGATGAACATGCCAAAGCTAATACTTATAACGTTACCTTGCAAGATAAGGACAAGGAGGAAGATGAAGAAGTATTAGAAAAAACAATGTTACCACCACCACTGGTTAGTCAAAATCTCTCCGAGAGCTCTGTTCAAAAGGTGGAGTTAATCAGTACAAGAACGACAGGTGTAATTGGTGACATTCCAAACGACTCTTGGATCACCCTTCCTGTTCGCGTTTTTACCACCTCGATAAGGACTCTACCTTGGCCTTTGATTGGCTTTTGCATTCTCGTTGTGATCATTGCTGGAGTTTTGGGAATGTTTTTAACTAAATTAGCAGATAGCATTAGCCAAAGTCATTAAATATATGAAATGAAGA
>JAHZMT010001245.1:0-15175 GCA_027743785.1 Sinhomidia bicolor
CTCCTATGTGCTCTAATTAGTACCAAAACCAATCATTAAGTTGTTGAAATTTTAGTTAGTAGATTCTTATGCCAGAAAGTATCCCTACTCCCTACTGACTTGGTCTGCTACACGATGATGATGGTATTGTTGGAGGTATCCTGATTTATAAATAGCAGAAAAAAATATAAACTGAACGTCTGAATGGATAAAAGAAAGACAACAACAATACAAAAAATATTTGAAGATACTCTCAATTTCCTTTACTTTTTTATTAACAGCAAACTCTCTCATCAAACTAGTTTGAATTCTATGCCTTCTTCCATATTATTACTTTTATATATTCTCTCGTTGAGAATGTTGAAAGTATTTCCTCTTTATACTTTTAATCTTGTCTATATTTCAATGCACTACTTAGAGTTTGTACTTACGAGTTTTAAAAATTTACATAAAGTAACCCTGTGCATTCGTAATGTAGTTTAAACTTTGTTTTTGCCTAAAAAAACTTGAAGCATATTGCATATTAAGAAAATATATATATATACATGTTGATTTACTGCTACATTATATCTCCACTTCTCTTTTCATCAACAAATTGACATGTAATGCCACTTTTGTGGCTTTTCATCAATTTTCAATTTGACAAAGTAACAAAGATAGAGAATCCGCATCATCCTCGTTATACACTACTCATCAGTAAGTGCCGAGCATGCTACTAATTGCTACTACACATTGAAAGCATCGTGTACTTTATATATACATATATATGCCATCCAACAACGTTAAAACTAGATGAAAACATTTAAGTTGGTGAATGATGTTAAAAATATTATTCTGAACCTACGGAAAGCATCCTTGTATATTCTCCGAAAACCACATCCTGCCACATGGAACCATCAAATTTGTGCTGCAATGACGTTAAAAATATTATTCTGAACCTACGGAAAGCATCCTTGTATATTCTCCGAAAACCACATCCTGCCACATGGAACCATCAAATTTGTGCTGCGGTTGAGGTTCATCCCTTCTTCATTTTCTCATCTCTCTCAAGCGCGCCTACTTACTGCCATGCATCAATGAATGAGTGAGTACATCATCAAACAAAAAAACGGCACAACAACAAATTTTCTCTCTCGTCTGCATACTAATACTCTTGTGGAGATGAAGAAGTACATAAAAAGTAAATTCAGGCTTGTCAACAAAATCCTCTCAACTCAACTCGATTTTCATCAGTTACCGACTTAAAGTCACTCTATAGGAGAAAAGTGAAAGCGGCTTCTGGTAGACAGGCAAACTCACTGTCTTTGGTGATTGGGGAGAGTATGTGCGCACTACACAATATGTTAGGCAGGAAACTACTAGGTATACAATGTATCCTATCCGAGAAACATCATCTCATCATTATCATCATCATCATGTTTTTTTCATCACACAGTTGGTTGGCAAATGAACGATGTGACGGTGGTAGCGGCAGTAAAAACTTTGCGTATATAACCTGATAAGAGCATACATCAAAATATTATTTTTTTGCTTCCATGTTACTTGTTTTAAATCCAATTGCTCTGTAGAAATGATGATGATGATGACGACGACGTACATATCAAGACCAAGTAAAGCTTGTGTTTTACTAGTCATTTTTAAGAACGCGTCTGTCGACAAAATGAGATAAGCTCAAATTATATTTTACTAAACAAAATTATGAAATTATGGCGGAAAGATAAAGAGCTGTACGGTGTAGCTTATATAATGATAATATAAATTTTTTCCACCCAGCTGACCTGCTTTTCATCTCTCTAATAAGCACTTTTTATATACTAACTGAGTAGTAAAAAAAACGTACACGTTTTTCTCGCTTTTATACCTACGTGTAATTTTCCCTTCATTATCTTTCTGCCTTCCAGTTTCATTAGCATAATGCAGTACCCACACCAAATGATGCTTCATACATACATACATTACATGCATGGGTGCATGCATTGTCACATGTGTGTGTGCCTTTTGCATTCTGTACTTACTTTGATAATTTGAATTTTATGACACAATTTGCAAAAGTGCAGAAGCCGACTAGAAGGAATCACTATATTATGAAGAGCTTAACGCTTGAATAAATGACGATGTGTGTATAACATGTGAAAGTGCTCATTGAAGTGAAGAAAATTTGAAAATCTACTTATTGGTGGACGGCGACTACCGTGATGATGATGATGAAAAGTGTTATTTAAACAAGCTATTTTATGCATACATGTAGTTACAAGTTTGTTCATCATGGCAAAGTTTCCATTAATCTAATCCTTTTCTATTTTCCTTGCCACTACTTGATGATGATGAGGATGAGATGATGGCATTGTGGTGGTAGTGGTGGTTGCTGGTGAGTCTACTACACACAGCGAGAGATAGTAAACTGAGACCCCAGCAGTCAGTGCGGTAGTAAGTAAGTATAAGTAAGTCCCATTTTATTTGCTTTTCTTTCCACATCGCATACATATAGTGTGAGTGTGTAGGAAATATTACTACACACCAAGAAGAAAATGTGAATTGACTAGCCAACCAACCAACCCTTTTCTTCTTACGGTTCTACTGCGCCAATACAAGTGTGGTTGCCATAAATTTTCCACGTCTTTTGTCATGCATTCGTACTGTACATATAGTGTGACGTACATTTATACATATATGCATATGTCGTAGTAGACTGTTGTCGATTTCGACACACTAAGCCACAGATGAATTGAATACGTACATTATGAAAACGACAAAAGTTTATTCATTCCCTGCTTTCCCTGCTCCTTTTTGATAAGACACCGACTTCCGACTTATTACTACTAGAATGAAGGCACGACACCGGTGCGGTGTGTGGTATAATGGTGGTAAACATTTTAGAAGGATCGGAACGGAACTCGGATCGATGCTTTCTCATCAAAGAAAAAAAAACTTATTCTGCTGAGGACAATGTGTAAACTCCAGCAACAGCGGCGGCGGCGGCAGCCGCTTTTCTCTTCTATATATAGCTACCGCACACACATAACTTGAGCCTTTAAGCACTCAGTATAAATACGTTCTGGGGGAGAAACAAGCCATTGTCACAATATTTTAAGTAAAGTTTGTGAAAGACACGCCATCGCTAAATGAAGTATTTGCACACAAATTCAACTTGCCAAATAACCTAAACGAAGAAGACGGAGAAGAAGAATTGCTGTGCGTGCGTGTTCTTGGTATGTACAGAGAGGGTGTTCCTTCGGTATAGTAAACCCATTGTCATTGATGAAGTTTTTGTTTTCTCAGTAGGCACTTTTATTCTTTATACTATCATGTTGGAAAGCAGAGAACAGGAGGAGAGAAACATTGTGTTTAGAGCTGTTTCGTGGCACCAGAATTTTTGGATTGGATTTTAAAACACAATTTTATCCAAACTGGAAAAGAAATAATGAAATCAACAAAAATTTTGACATGAAACAAAGCGACAGAGACATATGCCCTTGTACAATAAACCCTATATTTACTACGTACATATATATATCATCATCACTCGAGTCTGGAATATCTGAAGCAAATTAACCTGCAGTAGTAGTAGTTAGTAGTAGTACTGCTGCTACTAGTAAATAGTAGCAGCGCCACCATAAACACATGTTTCCCAAATTTAGCTTTTCTTCATGAATATGGAATAGGTGTAGTTGTAAAAGCCAAAGCGTAGCGTACAGTTTTAGTAAGTAGTAGTTGCTTTGCTGTTTCTATGCTCTAATGGAATATGTTGTTAGTTAGCATCTTTTACTACTCTTCTCTATTTTCGTTTTCATTTGTTCGGTTGTTGATTTTAATCTTGAGAGGATTTAATTAGTCTAAACAACTCTCCAAAGGCACCTTCTTCTTGGCATACATGCTTTTATTAGTAGCTTTTGACTTTGTCAGCACAGACCTTTTCTCTATCTCGCTGGCTGGTTAGCTGTTGTTGTTGTTGTCGCTGCTGCCTGTAGCCTCCACGTCCAATACTACTTACTTCTGGTTTTCGTTTTTGAAAGTTACAAATTGACGTGATAAATAAGTTCAGCTAGCCGGAATGAAACAAAAAACCTAATTTCTAGTCGCATGTCTGTTTTTTGTAAACTAACAGCGTGCATTTCGACTAATACACATGGTGTAAGAGGAAAGCCCTGGCCCTACGTGAAATACTAGTGTATAGAACAAAAGAACATTTTCTAATTTAAAATCCCTTTTTACCACTTCTTCCTGGTACTGCTTCTCTGGTGGTATGCGTGCTAAATAATTTTCCGACTTTTCTACCTTTACGTTGTTGGATAGAGTTTTGAGTCTATAGTTCGCCACCTCTGCTTGTAATGTTTATAATAATAAAAAATACGAAGGCGATAGTTTCTTTATTCAACATTTACTCCTGCCTGCCTCGAGTAAAATATGAATAAAAAGATGGAATTGCATCGTGCATCCTTGTGGAATTAATAGCGAAGCATGTATGAAATGAAGGAATGAAGGCATAATAATATTATTATTATTTAATAATAATAATAATATACACAAAATTCCAGCTGTGACTTTTTCTTCCACCAGTTATTTTTTTCTTGAACGAGAAAACGCAACCTTCTCGTCTGCAGCAGTACATTGCACGCCACAACCTTTGCCTGCCTTTATTGCTACTGCTGCTAGCTAACTGAACAAAAAACATTAACCCGTGTGGTGTTCATGTTCAAGTTGTAGAAAAACAAAAACGTCGACAAAACAAAAGACTAAACACTAAGCACAGTATGCGCTCCTCTCTGTCTCTCTGTTTTCTTTTCTAGGAATTTGTAACGGAGCAGTACATATT
The DNA here is from genome assembly GCA_027743785.1 of Sinhomidia bicolor. NCBI lineage: Eukaryota > Metazoa > Arthropoda > Collembola > Entomobryomorpha > Entomobryidae > Sinhomidia > Sinhomidia bicolor. The sequence continues at coordinate 4,793 of JAHZMT010001245.1, forward strand.
ATATTTATAATGATATTTTTCCTCATAACATTCATTCTGATAGCTTTTTTGTACCAGCATAATGATAATATATTCATCCAGATACTCGATTCTTTTTTGGCCATGCTTTGCTTAAGCATCTCTCTAGCTCTAGCAGAGAACCGTAAGCCATAATATGTATAGTATGTATACATCCAGCAAACAAAATTTCCAGATTTGGAATTTGGTTTCTCCCTCTTTCCCGTCGCACATATATTCCGTCACGCTTCAATGAATTTTAACAAAAAAGTGAACTAGACTCACAACAGCATCACAAGCTTAGAAAAGACGAAGGACCAAAATGAAAAAGAACCCAGAAAAAACTACACTTTATTTTGCGTTAGTGGACGATTGCAACATTGCTATTTGTGTGATTTTCTGCTACTCCATTTCTTCTGGTAGAAAGAGAAGCTCTGAAGCAAATGATGCAAACACTGAAAATTGTAAATGTGAATCTAAAACAACCGCTTTGCCATCGTCATCTCTACATCCGCCCGCATATTCATTTCTCCGTATTTTTTCCCAACAGCAATTCCCAGAGAAAGTACAGTAAAAGCGAAATGAAATGCTCACATATCATAAAAAGCACATATATACCTATGCAGTATGTACAACAACACGAAAACAGGGAGACGAACAATTTATATATATATATACGTTGTAAAACTATGCTTGTTGTAATAAAATCAAGTGATTGAACTGCTTAATGCAGAAACAAATATGCCATTTACAAGTATTGTAGAATATTTTTCATTTTACTATTATTATTATTATTATATTTGAGTTCTTATGTGTTTTATTGTATATTAAAATAGAAAAAAATGTAAGCAGTCAGTCGTGCATTTATGTGCGTTTCTCAAGGAAATTCAAAGTCATTCAACTTTCACTTTCAGTGATGTTAGTGGTGGGTTTATTTGTTGTTAAAATAATGCTAGACAAGATAAGAAACGAAAAGAGCAAACAGAGAAAAGCATGTTCCTAGAAAAGTCAAATTCCTTTTATTTTACGAATTGGCAAAGTGACACAAGTCAAATAAAAGTCCAAAGTCACAAACAATCAAGTACGTACAAACGAGAAAAAGAGCCAAGAAAGAACGCAGAAAGCCTCTGCCTTTTTTATTTTCACAAATTGTCTTTCACATCTTCATCATCATAACTGGAATGGAATATGAAGTGTAAACAACAATTATTATTATTGTTGTTGTTAGTCTAATTTGGTTGAAAGTATATACATAATTTGTTATTTATGCAAATACAAATCAAACATCAAACTTAACTTTCTTTTACTCTTTTCAGTTGTTGTTGGCTGCTTCTTCTGGTTGATTTTGCNTGCTTCTTCTGGTTGATTTTGCTGTCATTTATAAGTCAGCCTTGTCTTGTCAGCATAGCACAAGCAAGCAAATAAAGAAAGGATTGCTTTACTCTTTGTTCTCATTTGAATTTGTGTACATTCCGAAGAATTTATTCGTTTCGAAAGATTTTGTTTGTTCACCATATTACCATTAGTATTATTATTTTGCGCCATATGACAATGTATTTTTGTGATAATTCAAAGGACGTAGTTGAAACTACGAAATGTTGACAGCAACTTCCAGTTATTTTGCTAAAGGACACATATTTAGCATTTGCCACACCACCATTGTCGTCGTATGTAAGTTGTTATTAAAACTATACTATTGCTGGGCTCATATAAAAATATCAGGATTTCAAATTAAGATTCGCTTGCTATAAACACATTCTTTTCAGATTTTTCGCACCCATGCCTTCTGTGTCTCTGCTGCTCAAAGCTAAACATTTCCCGGTCATAGCATTTTACTTGTTTTACAAATAAAGTATTTAATGCTCTTCACTGACACGACGGTCACAGTTACGAAAAAATACGAAAATTACATTATTTTTCTCTTTATTCGTCTGTATAATGGCACGAGCCACATATTATATATTCTACATTTTTATTGCATTTTAGGCATATATACATTCATATCAGTTCCCTTTATTATACCATTAACTGCGGTTACACCATCATCATTTCGTTTTAGTGCCGTTGTTCTACCCAACAGCTCATTAATTTCCTTCGCAAGACGGAAAGAAACCTCACTTGTCACATTTTTCACTTTTTTTCCTTCCATGCTTCTTGAGCTATTCTTTACCACGGTGTATTTTTTTGCTTAATAAATTTCTGTCATCATTACATTCTACATGGGTATATTTACAAATGACATAGGAGACTCTTGCGCTCATTAGATTTTCAGATGTTGTTTTACAGCAAAGCACTGGGAAAATGCTTGGAAATGTAATACGCTTATACCAAGAAGCTAGAAGAGAGAAATATTATACTCTCAGCTTGACAATGACAACATACACATAAAGCTCTTTAGGAATTTTATTACATTGTTTCACCCTTATCAATCATTACTATCATCGTTAGCCTTCTTTAGTCTCATAATAATAATTATCATGTTTTTCATTGTCCTTATGTTTCAAGGCAAGAATATATATTATGTGTAACAACGCGATGAACACGTTACACCACCTACCCAAAAAGTGTCATTGGAGAGATTCTTGTTTCCTTCCATTTATCTACTTTTTTTCTTCTAATTTATCTCCCGCTTCTCTCCAGTTTATAAAATATCTCCCATGCATGGATCACTTTCATATGTTTCACATACATTTTTACACGCTCAATTCATCATGTCCAGTACAGTTTCTAGTTCTTTCTTCTTACTAGTTCGCAGTTTAAAAAAATCATTTAAAATGCCTATTCATCTCACAACCAGCGTGATTGTTGATGAGACACATTGCTCATTAAAAATACCCAGAAATTGCTTCATTCCGACAAAGTTAAACCGCAATCTTGTTTAATTTTCCGTCTTAAATGGTTATAGTCCTTCTTTTCGTACAGCACACATAACACTTCCACATTATACATTTTGTATGTCAGTCAGGCAACACTGTTGTACATTTCTTCTGTCTTGTCCTTGTCCCGTGTCGTCGTTGACTCTCGTTGTGAATGTACCATGTTAGTACTACTGTTGTTGTGTTTGTCTGTCTGTGTTTGTCTGGTTAGTAGTAGAAGTAGATGTACGTTATTCCCCAAAAGAATATAACCTTGTCATGGCCATGGCACAAGATATTTTATCTATTCTCAAGATCTCTCATGTGTAGGTATCATCATCATCATCAGCTTACACTCACTCAGACATGAATGTACCAACTCGATAAAAAAACATCGACTGCAAATAAAAGAAAACGAATATAAGAATAGAAATAAGAAAAAAAAACAGTAGTTGTAATAAAGATGTTACAACAATTAAATTGATGGACTGAAACTGAAGACTGGAAAAAGTACACCAGAAAATATACTGAGTGTACAATAAAAACAAGATATTATATTGCGAGTACAATAATATATACATGTGGAATGAAACTAAAACTACATTTACGATGAAAAGAATCAAAAAGTACAAGAGGAAAAAGAAGATGAACGAGTTCCATTAAAAATAATAAAATGTGATGTCATTCGTAATTAAATCAGTTTTTTTTCGAGAGAGAAAAAAGAAAGCATCAGTTCAGGTAGCTTGAGCAGCAATGGCAGTTATATGGATGCGCTTTGAAGCAGAAGACGATGATGATGATAATGTTGTTGCTACTTAGACGAAAGAGTTGGAAGAAAGTGTGCAACAAAGCTGAACTAAAAAAGTTTCGCTGTAAATTAGGATTAGGCAGGTATGTACTACTGCTATCCATTCCTTTCGGCTGCATTTAACTTTATACATTGATAAGAAGAGGTATACTCATATATATACACGCTATTATGCCTTACCTTGTTGATGGAGATGTAAGTAAAAAAGAACTTGAGCTTTCACTTAAAGTTATATTTTCCCATGCATGTAAATCCATTAAAGGATATCGCTGCTTTTTACGGTTAGGTTATGTAGGCACTTATCTATTATTATTATACACACACTGTATAGCCTGGTGAGTGAATGATATATACTACCCGTGTCAAACAAAATTGGAGGAAATTAAAAGGACACCACGGTGGAGCGATAACATTGCAACTTGCGATAATATAACGGGTTGGATATGGGGAAAAAACTCACTTTTTAACTCTTTATTCAGGCATTATTATTATTACGGTTAGTTCTCTGGTGCTGCTGCTGTAATAATAATGTATTACATTTTCTGCACCAGCAGTCTTAAGATAAGAAGAGAAACCAGCCAACTTATATGTATGTGCATTCAATGCACAATGTAATCCGTTTAAATATGTTTTATTGATGCTATAAAACCAAATCAAATCGTGAATACTCTACTACTACTACAACTGCACAACTATTTCATTCTATGCATGTATATATTTGCCATTCAAAAAAGAGAACTTGACTGCCCTAAACAACCACCACCACCATACCACCACCTCAACAGCATTATGATCATGGACATGCTTTTAAACTTAAACCTGTACATGCCACCACCACCACCACCGTTCCACTGCCATCACTGACATAACATGTTTATTTGCCTACTTGTAAATGGAAAAGTGTACGTAAAATGTGAATTCATTCCAATGTAAAACATTATTGTTGTTGTAAATCCATAACTTTTATATTTTACTTTTACCATAGTCATTGTCAGCATCGTCATCATCATCATCATCGTTGGCTTTATGACTCTTTTCTCCTCCTTCCTTCTCCTGTGTGAAAAATATTATGGAAGTTCTGTGGTAGCTTTCACACAGAAGCTGCATAAGCAACTTTACGGGCATTTTGTGGAGATAGAAAGGTTGTGTGGAGTAAGGGTCCCATTAATTTTCGCCTTTGCCATATCTGTCTTTCTTTCTCTCATTCTCCGTTTTTAAGATGTATATATTGTACAGAGGATGAGTATAGAATAGAGAACTTTGAAATTGGAACTATATAAAGACTAGCCATTAGACTCTGCGTCTTTTGAACCCTTTTTATTACTACTACTACACGACTACTACTGTTTACTACTTTTAGTCAGGAGAAGAGAGAGAGAGAGAGAGAGGGAGAGAGAATATACTCGAGAAGGTTTCTTTAGAGAGTGACTGATTGGTGGAACACGCTGAGTGAGTGATTAATGATCTCAGTAGCACAGGAACAGTAACAGATGGCAAAGTGGCATGAAGAAAAGGAAACTAGCAGTAGCGTAATAAAAATAATAATATTAATATAAGTACTATAGAGCAAAGTAATGCGTTCATGTGCAGTAATAGTAGTAGTAAGTGAATCATGATGGTAATATGGATTGGAACATGTGGTTAATTCTAAGGATAAAAAAATGTGCATACATGTATGTATATGTATGTATGTAGCTAACTGGGATTATTGGTTGGTTATAAAATATAAGTGTTATATATCCATGTCATGCCACACAACCTCCCTCCACCACTTTACTACCTCTACACTGCTTCAGTAGTCAGTAATTGTCAGCTCACAATCATTTTGTTGTTCGTTCTTTCGTCCGCACATAAAATCACAATCAAGTTCATGCTATATGTATACGTATATACCTTATATGGCAATATTGTAATTTTGTTTAGATGGATATGCTGAGGATCATGGTGGCTTATGGCTTGTTCCTCCGATGTATTTTTTTTCGGCACTAGATTGATTGTAGGATGAAGTACCGTGGTGCGTAAACCCATAACAGTAAGCCTAATATTATTACTGCTGTCCGACCGTTTACAGTTTTCATTTCTCATCCCTTTTATTTCAGCAGCAGCGTGAGGTTTTGCAACTCTCCTCTATAAATGTTCGACTTGTTCGTTCTGCACTGTCACTTGAGTCACTTGCCTTAATTGTTGTACTTGAGCAAGAACGATCTGGCTCTCATTTTATGTATAAACTTTATTTCAATTGAAATTCATTTACTATATACAATAGCGCATCCCGCAATACACAAAATTGGTATATAGTCTATACGATGGCAATAATGGTAAAACGAACATAATTATTCATTAAGCTGGTCAGTTGGAGAAGTGCCTGTAAAAAATTTAGCCGTACGTTGACCGTGCATAAAAAAGAGTGCAAAATTAAAATGCTAGCAGCAGCGGTTGTTTGCTAATTTTCATTTAAAGTGAAGTTAATATGATTTTATTTTGCTTTCGACAAACTATAAAAGAAGCACACGTAATAAATAATAATAATAATAATGCATGTTGCTAACTGGGGTGATAATTCTGGCAAAACATGTAATTTAATGTACAAATTTTAACGAACAGATTAAAAAAGTGGACAGATTAACCTTACCTTTCGTTCCTTTAAACCGCTTACAGCTTTGTTCCCATTCTCTTATATGATTCAAACTCTTTGTGAACTCACACAACCAGTTTAATACAACCACAAAAATTTACATTTAATATTTCTGTCACTCACTTATCACGCCGCGCATCACTTGTCTGTACTCTTTTTTACATTACTAACTAGAGAGGGATTCCATTACCACACGGCTTTCATTAATGTAATTAAAGTAGTAGTTTCTTGATCCTTTCTTCCCGAGCTTACAGGCAACTTGCTGTAATATTTCGATCCTTCTCCTGCCATATGTAGATAGACACAGGAAAGATTTTCACCTGCCTGCGTAAATCTACTTATAAGCTTACACGCCCCCAAGCGCAACGTTGTTGGTAGAAGTATGCGCTCTTCCTTATCTCATCCCTGAGCCAACACTGCTGCAGCAACCCGTTGTAATAATAAACGGAGGATAAAAACTTTTCTCATTAATTACGCCATTATCATTACCATTATCATTAACTTTTTTTCATATCTTGCCTGACGATAAAAAAAACTTTAACATGTTTTATCATATAAAAATGAAAACTAAATGCGCTCCATTCATCCCGAAAAGCACTAAAACAACACAGACAAAATTTACTCTATAGAGAAAGCAGTTTTACCCTCACTTTGCTTTTCCCACACAGCAGCAGTAGTCAGTCAAGTCTCATCTTACCAACTATTTTATGTATATTAACTTTCAGCAATTAGGACGAATTTGTAAGCGTCTGTCAATCTTCAGAATTTCTAATTACAAACAGCACACAAGAATCTCATCTCTACAATAAAGTAGTTCAATCCAGGTAAAAAAAAAGAAACTCTGTGCAAATTCGTGGAACAAGATGGTTGCTTGCTGCTGCATATATGCCATAATAATAATAATAATAATAACACTGTTGGAAGATGATGGGTGACCGACAGCAGAGCAAGCATGAAAGCAATTTGATAATTAGATCGGTTCTAGACGAAAGCAGGAACCAGCAACTTTTACTAACATTATTATTCTCAATGGATGCTGCTGCTGCTTTTAGTACTTTCTAGTCTAGAAGGGAAAAAATTGTGTCAAGTGGGAATCCGATACCATATACACATATTATTATAGTCACTTGAAAAATATTCACATTCACCTTGTTACAAGTTAGGGAAGCTACTAAATTTTTTTTCAACTTTCTTCTATTCGTTGGTGGATTCCACTAAATTATTGCGTAACAAGACAAGAATAAAAAAGGGTTCACACTACATTGTCTAAAGTTTATAACAGTTATGGTGGAAAATTTCCTTTACAACCCAGTAAAAACTCATTACTTGCTACAATCAGGAAATGAAAAAAACCCAAATGTAGCAAATCAAGTGGGTGATGCAATTATGATTTGCTATTCTTATACTCTGGTTATTATTATTATTATTAAAACTAGTAAAATATTACCGTTATATGTGTTAAGCTTTTATAGTGGTAAAAAAAACTTTTATTGCAGAAACGCTTTTGACAGCTTTCAAAGCACATCCAAATGTTTCTTTTCATCGGCACAGTAGTTGTCCTTGTCACATGAGCAGCTGCAGTTGGAGAATATCAACAAGAACATTGGATAATGATTATCACAAGAATTCTTTTTCTTCTTATCGACTACCGAACACATTTTTAGATTATTATTATTATTACATAATACGTACAACGCCTGAGAAACAAACGTCCCCTACGGTTTTACCCTGTTCAGTGCTGTTCACAATATTGAGTCAGAAACAGAAAATCACAACACAATAACTCAATTATTGAAGATTAATAACTTGTTAAAATACTTTTTTTTTCAAAATTTATTTTTTGTAATGCATTTTCATTCTTTCAACCCTTGACCTATGTAGGTTGCTTTTTCGCTACTACACGAAATAAAATGCACAACAACACAGAGTTTCACTGCACAGGCACATAATTATTATATTTATTGTGTGTATGTTTGTATGTTCATCGTCCACTAAAACCGCAATAATATATTATTTCAATGTAATCATTTTCCTATAATAATAATTATTATTATTGCCTAATATTATTTAGTATTATTATTATAATTTACAAAAAAAATCCCCAAAGGTTTTTTTGTTCTTTCTATTTTGAACCTTTTCTGTTGCGGAATCAGCAACAACCACATACATTATATATACACATATCTTATCATCGTTTGTAGATGGAAAACTCTTGCAAACTTGCATGGATCACTAGCAAAACTACGAAATGAGCAATCATATCATTATTATTAGTATTTTTTTCGTTATCTTCATTTGTTTCTTGTCCGTTCTTACAAGCTACTTACTTATTTTACTGGTTTTACTATTCACTACTTTTATTTCTACACACTTTATGGACCACTTTCACAAACACGTATACATGCTGATCTTGTTAGTTTTGCTGTTTTTGCTAGCACTGCTGACGATGATCATCATCCTCGTCGTCATCATCATCATCGTCGTCGTCATCATCACCATCAGTTTATTCAGCAGAGACCGTGTTTAACGGAATGCATGCTAACACACATTCACTCCAGTTTACTCACACACTCACACATATAGACTAGTACAAAATAGTATAACAAACAACATTATGATGTATTCATTGTACTTAAAGGTATAAAAAAACTGTAGTTTCTTTCTTCCACTTATACTAGCACCGTACGTACCATCAGTACTACCGTCAGTTTCTCTAGTTCATCTTTTTTTTCTTAAAGAGGTTTTGCAAAAACTTTCTCTCTCTCTCTCTCTCTGTATATCTTTTTTAAATGAAGAGAAAGAGAAGAATAACATGAAAATGTAAAAATATGCAGCAGTGTGTGGAATCCCCGTTGTTGTTTGTATCCGCCACACTGTATGTGTGTGTGTCTTGCTATTATTATATGACTCTGTAAATTTTTACTATTTACGCGAGTCAGCAGTGAAGAAGGAAAGAAAAGGTACTACTGTGCCGCTGCTGGATAAGAACAGAGCTCCAGTTTACCAGATGAGATTTTTTTTTCTTTTGCTTTCTCTGTGCGCCACCAACCAACTATACTGGAGAGAGCAGCCCCATACTACCCTGTGTACTTTCTCCCGTTGCTTTTGATACACATGAAAACAGGTTGTGTGTATAGAGAGAAAGAAAGGAGAGAGGGCTTTCAACACCGAGAGAGCTGCAAACACTTTAGCGGAAAGATGAGGCTGGTGCCGCTTTAAGATGTTGGAGCGATCCACGCCATGTACAAGATACTATATAGGTACTTCCCATACTCTCCCGCAGAAACACCCCAGATTTTCCAGTCAGACAAGGTTGCAAGTTGGAGTACGGAGACTTGTAACAGAGGCGGATGATGATATTATGGTGCATATAGCGGAGGTAGGCAAACTACTACATTGAAGCAGAGAAGCCGACACAACCGAGCAGCAGCGCACCACCACCACCACCGACCGACGAGCAACATCAGTCAGTCAGCCAGCCAGAGTAAGTAAGTAAGTAAAAAAAGGCTATGCGAAAGATGTGGGAAAAGAAGAGGAAATTGCTCGGATTTTACGTTCGCTATTTTCGCCATCCAAACAGTCGTGCATGCATGCATGCCATTGCCATACAAAAGGTTTCTTTTTCTTATTCAGCTCTAATGTAATGTAGACAAAAACATAGTTGTAAAAGCATGACATGTTTTGTAGTAGTACGTCCGTCGTTCCTGATATCATCTCCTTTCTTTTTGGAACTCGAGTAAAAAAAATAAGTATGTTTACTGCTGCTGCTACTACTTACTTCTCTGCAAGTTGGCATTCTTTATCCATCTGTATAGTTGTAGTAGTAGTGTGGTGGCGGTGCTGGTGGTGGATGAGAAATAGTAAAAATAGTGAGTACATTATATTACATACAACAATATTATATAATGTAATATTGAATGATACGTTATATATTATGTATGATGGAGAAAGAAACATAGGCATGCAGTATAGCAGGAGTACTTACATTTAAGCGCTTTGCAATATAATGTTATGGAGAAAACACGCTTATTCTCAGCAGCTTCTCGTCTGCTGCTGCCGCTGCAGGAAATGTTGCTGCTGATGTTGTT
>JAHZMT010001247.1:0-20391 GCA_027743785.1 Sinhomidia bicolor
ATTTTTATATGCCGGGAATCCGTATGACATGACACCCCACACTAGTGTGTACCGCGACTGTGTATGTCAAGATCTTGAAGATGTCTCTCTGTCTGTCTTGAACTGATACTTGAGCTGCTTGCTGCGATGAGTGATTTCATGCAAAAATACAAGCCTTTATTGTAGTGTCGGAAAATGCCGTGAAAAATATGAGTGACTGTAACGAAAACAATTCTTTAAAAAGACAACTTGTTCTTGCTTCTCCTTCACCACCACACACAACAACAACAACAGCAACAGTTTTGCTTGCCTGCTTGCATAATAATAATAATAATAATATGTAGCTTATAGAGCTGGCTGACTGACTGACAAGTCTTTCTACAAAACACACATTATGGAATCTCTGAAAAAATGATTTGAAGGTGCACATTACCTACTCCTCTAACTACTACTACTACTACAAGAACAACTATCATCATCACACATTATATGAATATGGTCATATTGGTCAAGCATTCCATTCCATGTTCCTACACACTCTTTAATATCATTTTCTTCATCACTGAATTAGTTAGCATGCATCATCATCACTACTCACAACTCTGTACTATCACACGACAAGCGCGATGATGATGATGATCGCATAGCTCATTTTGCACTTAAAACTAGTATTGTTATAAGACCATGTACAAAAACAGTAGCAGCAGTAACAACAGCACAACTAAAAGCAAAATGTTCATTCCTCCAGCTTTTTATTCTACCATATAACGCAGCAACTCAACTTAATAATAATATTTTTTTACCATCATCGTCCTCAGACGAGTTAGTTGGTTCTACATACAATCTGGATGCATCCATGCTGCTGCATAATAATAATATTTTAAAAAGCATGTGTTTCGCCGATGATCGCGATCATGTACTCTCTTAAATGTAGCCGATGATGACTATTTTTTTATACCTTTTTGAAAAAAAAACTCATCTCCTTTTTCTCGTCCACTCTCATCATCATCATCATCATCATGATTACATTTACATGCACAATTGACTGACGATGGTGATGATGATGGTAAATAAAAGTACATGCATTTATTCTGCACGTACCACAACAAAACAACATCGGTCCAAATCTTTCGATTTTCAAAGCGGATAATATGGATTGTTAATGTTACATACATACATATTGTGTGTGTGATGTGTGTAAAAACTAACTAGCAGTTTTGGCATAAGGAGGAGGAGGAGGATGACGATTCTCTCTTGTTTTTTTTCTCCATATGCATTAAAATATGCCTGCGAGGCATTAGCCAGGTAAAAACATAAAAGATTGCATTTCGTTATGTCGTCGTGCTTATATTTATGGTGGCGCTACAGGACGTTTTGTATTGCTACAATAATGTGGCTTGCAAAACTGCATAGATAAAAAAAACTAACAAACTCTATTTAGATGGACGATACATTATGTTGTATACTGTGTGCTTAATAGCTCAATAGCATTGAGTTATTATAAGCAACAGTAACAGTACAGCAATGAGCATAATGCCGATGATGATGATAATGCCGATCCTAAAAAGAATAAATTTATTATTATCTTGATGATATGAGACATTTGCGCTGTGTGTTTTGTCAGACTGTTTGTTGTCCTCCTTTTCTTCCTTGGTCACATTTTTTCCCCTATGAAGATTTGTCTTGTATATATGAATAACGTATACTACGTTATAATAGTATCATCGCCAACACTAACATGTTGTCCTTCCCATGTAAGTGTGTGACAGTGTGCAGTGTTTGTGTGTGTGTGTACCTATATGCATTTGATGAGATTATGGCCTTCATCTTCCCATCTTTGTCGGTGGTGGCGTCTCCAAAGCCAAAACTTGAGTAGTCAGCAAAAGCGAATAAATACAGTGGATTTTACGATGAAAGGAATTTTTTTATTTGTTTTCTAAACTTACAATGCACGAGTACACACAGAAAATAATAGAGTCATGTTACTTTAAGAAGAGCAAACGCCCAATTTATAATAATAATAGGACTGAGAATAAATACAAGTTTTAATTTCTGCTAACTGGCTGTATGGCAGTTTATGTAAATTATCAACGTCAATATAATTACATTTTATTTAGCTTGCTGTCGAGGACCAGCAAGGGGTGTCGCAGAATTTTGCCCACGACCATAACCGGGGGTATGCACTTGTCCGCGACCAGTCCCTGGTAAACCTGTTACATGACGACTTCTGTTTCCATGATGAACTCCATGTAATGACAAACCTGACGGTGTGCCCATTCTTCCCCCTCTATGTCCAAACCTGTTTCTTTTGTGTTTTCTCATCTCTCTGGCAATGTCAGCGTCATCTATAAGCGAGCCTCGTCGCAGGTGAAGCACTTCAAACTCTTTTGGCAGTGCAAGATTTGCATATTCTTCAGCTTTGATTCTGGAATAATACTGCCAAAAGACGACAGCAAGAATGACAACGCAAAAGATGCAGGATCCACTTACTGCAATTGTAACGATCGTGATCTTGCGTACTTGGAAAAGAAAAAATTTGCCCAGACCCTCGTCCTGATTTTTCCAATCAGAGTAGGGCTTGGCTCGTCTCCACCGCTTGTTTAGGTCTCTGGAGAGTTTCTTTTTTATGGAGGGTATATGAGAAGGATTTAATGATTCGCACGTTTTTTCGTGAATAATTGATTGCAGCAGGAAATTTTCGGAAATGCCACGACTAAAGTAGTACATTCTTTTTAGTCTCTGGTCCTTCAAAAACAGATTGATTTCGATAAATGCGTGTAAATGTGTAAAACTACAAATACTAATAACTATTCAATAATAACTAGTTACTCTCTTGTTTGGTTTATCAACTCGAAGGTAATTTGCATTGAGTTTATCTTTAAAAAAAATTAAAACAGCTAAAATGAATTTGGGAGAAAGTCTCAAAAAACCGTTCAAATTATATACTTCTACTACTTACAAGGATACATTTCATCAGGGTCAAATCGCGTCGAAATTGGCCACAACATCCATGTATTTTTAGGAACAGGAACTTGGGGGATTTCCAATCGGTCTTCCGAATTCATAAATGTACGACGTCAAATAGTCCATTTGAAGAAGTAGCTCCCTTCCAATCGTGGTCACGTTTTGTCTAGTTTGTGGAAGAAGTTTATCGCAGTACTCTATGGCATTTTTGAAGCCTGTGCTTAAATTTAAATTTTTCATCTCTTCTTTAAACACCGGCCATGCTCGAGTCTTGCATGCAAAAATTGCTCTTGGCAAGCTCCTTATAACCCCAAGGCTCTTAATTCGTGATGTATGATTCATATCAGACGGATAAGCAATATCGTTTTCATTGTCATTTCTTACAGTGGTGCAGTACGAAGGATTTTCCACTATTTGAAAGCTACTATTCTGCGCCTTTCTCCAAGCATTAAAGTCGTCCCAAGAGTTGCACACGCTGTCAATATAATAATTCTTCCAAATTCTTCTAAACGAGCCCAATGCGTTCACCTCCACATTTTTGGCGTCTTCAACAATATCCAGCATCTCTACAAGAATGTTCTCAGGATTTGCGTGAAATGCTCCTTTCAACTTTGCATACAGTTTGTCCTTCTGCTTGAGCGTCAGAGAGAGGAAGAAACCACTGAAAACTCTTTTAGGCAGAGTCAACTTATTAAACCCCAACCCTTTGGTGCGAGTTCTCGCCAAACCCAAGCCACAGTAGCTAGTTGTCACGTCCAACTCTGGCCTGTGACGCTTTGCTCCTGCGACAAAGTCCTCGTCTTCATCCTGGATTAAAAGAGATAAGGATTCCGCATATTTTAGTTGCTTTTCTGTACAACAAGTTGCAGGAAAATCGGTGCTGTTCAAAAAATAAGGCCAATCTTCTATACGATCAAATTCCTTAGTCCCACAGCAGCTCTGGAAAGAAAAGGTATTATGTCAAAATTGCAGCGTTTGTGAATACTTACAGCAAACTAAATATTATTATTATTTTACATGTTGCTTTTGGAAAACTGCCCAAAAGTTGTGAATCTTCTTGTCCAAGGTTGGGTTTTTTGCAAAATTGTGAATATTATTTTCCGTATCATAATTCAACGAGTACAGACCTTCTGCGATTCCCTTTGCTGGAATAATGAGGCAGGGTACGAGTAGAAACAGGTACTACAAAATCAGCGCAATAATTAGTATGCGAAAGGAAAAATTGTCCATAATGCCATATCCATGTCCATCATGTCAATAATATAGTATTACAATTTACCAACAGTCCAATAAGCAAATTGGTAATCCTAAACTTTAAGATAACAAAACCAATAGGTGTAACGATCGTGAGAGCAATTAAACCGTAGAGAGTGTCTTTAATAGAAGCATTGCTAAACTCTGTGGGAGGATAGTCATACTCGTCCAAATAAAAGACAAAAGTGTACACTGTTGCACCAATACTTAAAATCTGCAGTAGATTGGGTAAAAGGGACATTTTTCAGTGATGGGCTTAAAGTACAAAGAATTGTCGAATTTTAACATCTTACAGTAACAACGACAAATGCAAAAAGAAGGTATGTTCGTTTGGTTAAAACAATACGGCGCTCTTTTGCGGAAAGTCCGGTAATTGCTTCCTCATCTTCGTCCTCGTCACCCTAAAATTAATATTTTTTTGGCCATCTCATGGTTGTCTTATGATATTTTTATTATAAAAAATATGACGATATTTCTCACCCCAAGAAGCTCATTTTCTGCGTCACTTGATTTATGGTCGGTTACTACCGGACCATGTTTAGAGGCAGGAGGAGTTTTAACCACCATAACAAACAATTGGACTTTCTTTGTAAGAGAAAAAAGTCACTATTGATTGATGTCTCAAAAAACTGAGAAAAAATAGAGCACTGGACCATTGACAAGTCCTTTACGTTACGTAATCTATTTTTGCATTTCTGCTGAGTTCAGTTGTTAAAAAAAATATGTTTCCATAAAGAATGCAACAAAAATAATATTAAATATGTATGTATTTTACTTTCCTTTCTTTAATGGCATGCATTGAAAAACTACAACAAAATAACAATAATTGTGGTAACAGCAGTGTAATTCATAAAAAAACAGTGGATTTGGAAAACAATATTGCAATACAACTAAATAACAACAAAAAGATGTCTTAATAAAATATATATATTTTAAAAATAAAATTAGATTGATTAGCCTGCAATCTGCCGTCCCTTACAATCTTATGCATAAATTAAAGTAAAATCTATAATAAAAAATATTAGCATCTTGGTTCATATATATGGTCATTACGTTGTCGGTGGTCATTGTAAAAAGTATTAGTATTGCATGTTTGCATTGTCAAGTATATAAATAATACCGTTAATCGTTTAGTAAATCGTCTCTTGTGAATACTAATAGTTTATCACAAAATCCAAAGTCGCGTCATCATTATAATTAAGTAGTGTCTACCCATACACATTGTCAAATTCCAAGTCGATAGGATACAAGTATGTGTAAATAAAATATTTTTATAAATAGTTATTAAGAAGTCAAAGCAGCCTTCGCTCAATAAAATAGTATTTATGTACCTCAATTACTGAGGATCACAGTTAAAAAAAAATAAATAATATACCCCTTTCTTTTTTTGTCAATAAACTGCACTGTCCCAGGAAGGTCTCACTTGGCAATGTGAAAGACCAGAAAAATGTACTGTACATGAATAAGTAATAATAATACACTAATAATTTTACAAGTCTCACTTTCCGTTTTTTTTTAAATCTTTAAGTTCGTTATGATTTGTACCTCAAGTCCTGTCAAGTATTGAGTAAGCGTAATAGTAATAAAAATGTCTTGAGTATAAATGAGCAATTACGTTGCGAGTACGTTATAAGGTCAATGGTCAAGTCTGTTGTGTGTATGTAGATATGTATTTGCGCACAATTGTCGGTCACATATTACGTATAGGTCTCTGTTGTCGCACAGTCTTTTTAAGTGTTAGTTAAATCCTGTCGTTAAAGGTATTTGTTTGTGCACTTGAATTTCTGGTCACACTTGAGATTTTTATTTTTTTGCAAGGAAGACTCAAAGTAAGCGTTGAGACCTCTAGACACCCTTGCATTGGCGACCATTTTACTGCCATACTCATCCCAGATGAGCTTTGCCTTTGTCTGGTATTTTTCTGGAGCTTGGGGCAACTTGCAAATGATTCTCTCCAGACACTCCTCGGCATTCAAAACTTTTCCGGATAGTTGAGTAAGGTATGTGGCAAGCTGAGAGGAGCGAGCTGAACGGAGTGCAGAGGGTTGGCCAGTAATTGTTATGATGGGAATTGGAAGGAGCAGAAACAAAACTGGAAGAGCGATGAGCAGAAGAAGACCCAAGATGAGGAATGGCTTAATCACCAAAATTCCCTTTGCAATAGCTTTTGCAATCACTTTTATACCACCAATGCCACCTAGACCTGCGAGGCTACTGCCTCCACCGCCTATTCCTGGAAGAGAAAAGTCTCCAAGGAACCCTCCATGACCACTGTCATCTCCACCGGATGACCATCCTCCTCCACTAGCACCACCACCACCACCTCCTCCTCCTCCTACGGAGGAAGCGGAGGGATAGTGCTGGTAGTAATATGTGTAAGAAGGTTGCTGCGTGGCACCTCCATTTGCTGCTGGACTGTATGAATCTGGAGGAGAGGATTGTGACGCAGTTTGAGATGGTGGTGGCTGTTGCTCATAGTATCCTCCTCCGCTCGATGAGGCTGAAGCTACAGCGTGCTAAAACGTCACCATAAATTAGCCAATTTTACGACAAATAACTGCAACAAGGTAAATATTTACCCATTTTGCTTACCGATGAACCACTAGCACTGCCCGAGTCACCTCCGCCATTAAAATCAAAGGCAAACGTATTTCCAGGCGTATACCAAGGAGTAAGATTATTCCTTCCTCCAGAAGTCGCTTGATCACTACTGGAAGCAGACACACCACTTGCAGATGCTGAAGAATGAATGGAACTGGGTCTTTTTGCGTACACGCCCTGCTGTTGACTACTTGAACTTTGCACCACCGGAATAGAGTCTATACTCGTTGAAAACACTGGTGACGACGGTGGTCGCAACTGTAGCGTGGGGTCCTTGTCACTTGTGCAAACGGCCACCAGCCCCACAATCGTCACCACCACTACTTCGATGCGAAACTTGCCCATTATTCCCATTCAAACTGTTTTTTTTTGTAAAAGGACAACAATTTCTGAGCTGATGTTGTAAAAACGGATGTCCGTTTTTTCTACCTTTTGGTGCGCGTATTGTTGAGAGGAGCCTTCCTTCGCCTGATGTCCGATAGGTGTTTGCTCGAAAGAAAGGGAACCCACATTTCTTTTATATATGATGCTAGGGTTATCTCACCGTCATCTTTTGAAAGTGTACCAACAAAACCACCTTCGTAAAAAATATTTAACGTCTGTACTACTATAGTGGTCGTTATTACGCTGATTATATTGCTATATGCTATTTTGAGCAAAGGGAAAGAGAGGGAGAGAGAGAGAAAAGCAGAGCTCGTAAAGGTTAATTGAATTTCTGTCCGTTGGTGGTACGATGCTACGTACGTGGTCGACGGATCGTCTTTTTCCTTCTCCTTTTTTCGTATTCATCGTATCACAGTATCTTCATCATTGTTGTTGTTCATAGATGATGCAGCTCCTGGTTTCTAGTCTTCGTTTTTAGCATCGCCAGTCCTCCTTTTTGTTGGTCCCTCTGTGCTCATTCAAATAGGAATAATGATGATAATAATAAATTTTTTACTAGACGAGAAACAAGAGACAGGCAGGCAAAAACAACGGCCAACAAGAACCATGTGATTACTATCTACTAATTTTTGACGACAGAGACAGAGAGAGAGAGAGAAAAGTGCATTATCCTATTTTTAATGTTCTTTTACTTTTTCGTCGCATTGTTTGTTTCTGCTACCACCTTGCAAAAAAAAAATTTTAAAGGAGGAGACCAGAATAGTTAGTGCTACTCTACTCCACTGACTGACTGACTGGCTCTCATTCATCAATGAAATCAAATGATAGTGGTTACAAAAGGAATGTGGGCATGATTATGTGAAAAAAAGAGAGATTGTGATCTGCTCAGTCAAGCTCATTGTTAGCATCCCGCCACCACCACACCATATCAGATTCATTTTGAAAGGTCAAGCTTATTTAAATACACCGTGTTGATCATTTAGGAATTTCTCTCTTTCTTTCCGATTGTTTTTAAAATATAATGCATGCAAAAAATGTAAATACTCGCATATCCGGCCGGGTAACAACCACAATAATAACAATAAATACGCACCACCTTCCTTTTAACTGACTCATTGACTCTCTAATAATGAATGAAAACATGCATAATACATAAACATAATGTACAGTAACAACTCACCTTTGTTGTTGTTGTGTTGTTGATGTGCACCTGTAGTAGTAGTAGTAGTAATAGTAGCAGAGTGGTGGGGTGTGGGGAGTAATAAAATGTCCTTTTGCACTAGAGCCACGTCATGTCTTGCATATGTCTACTCATCCGGTTCCGACAGGGCTGGTCATCACTTTTTCCGTGCAAAAATAAATCCTTGCACTTTTCCTTATTCATTTTTTAAAAAGTCATCATCATACCGTCTCCTCCTACACTCATTTTGTATTCAGGAGGGACGATGGCATGTCGGAATTAGCTGGCTTTGACGATGTTGATGAGCTGTCATTGTCATGTCAAACGTTTTCTTGATGTTTTCCCCCTTTTCCGATGAGTAACTGATACTAGATATATACCTTTTGACTTTTTGAGCAGTGCTGGTTGGCCTCATAATTAAATACACTCTCCATGTGGTACGCAGTTTGCTCATGTTTACTGCACTTGAAACAATGTAACTGACTTTTGACATTTTCTAAATTTACATGCTGTACTGCTGACCCACAATCCCTATCATCGTCATCCTCATAAATATCGGATACTAGATATTGGATGCTTGTTAATTTTTACAGACATGCGATTCTGCATACTAATTATTGTCCTGCTTTAACTTGGCCACTTGGCCAGATCGGGCAACGTTTGATTTATCGTTTTCAGTTTGTGCTTGGATTACTCTCAGCTAACATCATCATCAATAATGCCGCTTCTTCTCTCAGTTAATGTTTTGAAAAAAAAAATTAAAAAGTCGAAAGTGGAAAAGTTGATTCTTTGACCGTAGTAGTAGTAGTAGTAGTGTACGGTGCATATCCGGCTTGCAGTAAAAAGAACTGATAAAATAAAAATTTGAAAATTTGTCTTTTGAAATACTAGCTTGTTTTAAAAAGTTGAAAATGTGAGTGCTTACAATTTCGTACTAGAAAGTTTCTTTTTCATGTGGGAATTATAGATTAAAAAATTTTTTTTTGAATGCATAACCGTAAAAGTGTTAACAGCGACCACAGATGCTACACGCCATCATCAGTCCATAAAATTTTCTCTTTCAAATTTTAAAGCGAATGGATATACAGGTTAATAGCAGGTTGTTTTTTTATCATCAAACTATTACCGAGTATTTAACAGTCACGGTATCGTCATGTAGGAAAGAATCGATAATAATTGCTGGTATGCACCTACGAGAGGAGAAAAGCTACAAACAAGTTGATGAGCAATTGAGAGCTGCTAAAAATCATTTTTATGACAGCAGTTAAAAACAGTCGTAAAAACGGATTGCATGTAAATTTTTGAATTTCTACGATAGGCTATGTTGATCATTCTAAATGGCTAATTGTAAAAAAAAGTTAAAAGGCAGGTGCAGCAGGCGAGAGGAAACTAGTAATGTTTGTACACTGACATCATTTTCTTGTTGATAAGCCACATGTAGATAATCAGACGACAAAGATTATTGACAGGTGTATGTGGTAAATCCTAATAGTCGTGAAGTTACTTTGAGTGGGATAGCTTGTCCTTGTAAATAGAGTCTATTGTGCTAGTCTTTAGAGTTTTTGTTACATTTTTTTGGCTTTTCAGTTCACTCCAGTCATTTTTGTCTGTCCCAGACGTTTTCTCCGTTGATTTGTTCAGTTAAGTTCAAAATGTCAGTCTACTGGTATCAGTATAAATGCCATAAGTTGAGTTAGTGGGTTTTGGAATGCCTTTTGTTTTTCTTAGGAATCGCTTCATTAATTGATTCTGAAGAAATTTGATTTGTGCCTTTGCTTGTGTTTTCGGCCTTGTAGACTTCACACGTAAATTTGGCACATTTGAAGTGAGATTCTGGATGGAAGCCAGCGTCAATGTAGGCACGAGCTGCCCTCCGCCACTTTTTGGACAGGTAGCCTTCTGCCTTATCAAAGATTCTGAAGGTAAATAGAAATTTAAATTTGGTTACGCATGTACTCTTCCAAGTAGTCATATACATGACTTTTTACAACTCAAATTTTTGAGCATACCCTGTCATAACTTTGTCAACAGTAGTTCCATGACTTTTGCGACTAATTTCACATGCAACGCGTTCGATGCATTGTCCACTGGAAAGAACGTCTTGGGCCATTTGAATCGAGCTGTACACCTTATCTGTGACAAGGGAAGCTACGGAAGTAGTCCCTCCTTCAAAAGATCTGCCGGAGGGGATTGTGATGACAGACACATGCAACGCGTTCAATGCATTGTCCACTGGAAAGAACGTCTTGGGCCATTTGAATCGAGCTGTACACCTTATCTGTGACAAGGGAAGCTACGGAAGTAGTCCCTCCTTCAAAAGATCTTCCGGAGGGGATTGTGATGACAGGAACAGGAATAAAGAGCAGCAGCAATGGCAACAGAAGTAAAAGTGGCAATAAGAGTGGAAGCAAAAGAGGCTTAAGCAACTTTAGCAGGGCCAACAAACCTAGTCCACCCAAACCTTTGAGACCCTTGAGTCCAAACAAACCAGCAAGACCGCCCAGACCAGCTCCATCAAAACCAAATCCATCATCATCCGAATATCCTACAACGGTGAGAAAAGAAAGTCAATTGTTGCTAATTAAGTACCTTGTTAGATTTAAAAAAATTTTACTGCTGTATGCTTAAATCTCATCATACCCGTGGTGTCTCCTGAATACTGCTGTGCTGCGGCAGGATAGTGATAATAATAATATGTCATGGAACCTTGTTGCTGTTGATTTGGCGTACCATATGTAGAAGAAGTCTGCGATGGAGCTGCATAGCTTCCTCCACTTGACCCACCAGAGCTTCCACCACCCGCGTTAGAGTAACCGCCCAGACCAGCTCCATCAAAACCAAATCCATCATCATCCGAATATCCTATAACGGTGAGAAAAGAAAGTCAATTGTTGCTAATTAAGTACCTTGTTAGATTTAAAAAAATATTACTGTTATATGCTTAAATCTCATTATACCCGTGGTGTCTCCTGAATACTGCTGTGCTGCGGCTGGATAGTGATAATAATAATATGTCATGGAGCCTTGTTGTTGTTGATTTGGCGTACCGTATGTAGAAGAAGTCTGCGATGGAGCTGCATAGCTTCCTCCACTTGACCCACCAGAGCTTCCACCACCCGCGTTAGAGTAACCCGCGGATGCCGCAGCTTGTGCATAAGAGTCTCGATTTTGGGCATAGATCACTTGACCTGATCTACTTATCGAAGCTACCGGACTGACAACGTTTATTCCTCCGTTGGCTCCACCACCTCCGCCAAGATTAATTGATGAGGCAACATTGTTACTAGTTGTTGTCGGAGAGAAGGATGATCTCGGCTCGATTTGGTCAACCTGATGCACTCCAACGTGCACCGGGTGCAGACTGGATTTCACTGGTTCTCCATTCACTGTAACAGCAGCCCAGCCACACCCCATCATCTGAAGTATTGCCAGCCCAGTGGCATAAATTGCCAGGGATGTTCGCATGATGACTTATCACACCTGCTAGCTGCGTCCTTGTGTTGGGGAGATCTGAGAATATAAAAAGGAAATCTCTTTTGAAAAATCCTTCATTCGGTCAATGGTACTGTGGCGGTAACAAGCAATAAGGAATTTTCATGATGTACGGCACGACCCAGATTTTCCATTTATGGTAATATACACCTGTTATAATGCAAATGTTTTACAATGCAACGACAATAGCTCATTGGGATGGGTCATCAAAAAATCATTGTCATTCGCACTCTCAAAAACGTTATTTTAACTGCCCGAAGCAAGTCATTCACACGCATAACAACAACAACAGAAAAGGACGAAAAAAGAAATCAGATGAATGGGAACAGAATGAAAAAAATGAGCGTACAGAAGAAGATTTTTTTTAGACTTTGTACGTGCCAAGCCGCAGGTGACATTCATTTTGCAAATGGACAATTGACCATGAGATAATGCATGCAGGGATTTGCATATGTACTTATATATTTATTTTCCCTCTCGTCATTTTCAACCAACTAACTTTATTTTCGTTTCAACTTTAAAAATGTAATTATGTATTTTTTAAAAAATCTGCGGTGAATATATATAAAGACGCTCTATAAATATCCACAATCCAAGCCGTATTTAAATAAAGAATGCCGTGGCGGTTTAACCTGGGGCACTTTTGTGTGTCGAATGTGGTTTGAATGAAAACCTCAGCTAATCACTCATCTTGTCAAATGAGCTCACTTTGTAATTTTACAATTTCATTTTTTGTCTTTCTTTATTCTCCCGTGTTACGTTCACGCCAGTTCAGTGCAGCGCAGTGTAGAAGAGTGTAATAATGCATTGTTGTTGTATGTACAAACTATTTTTGACCAACAGGATTAAGGTAACAATGATCTTGGTCGCTGATGCTTGCTAATAATTCATTAAGATTAAAAGGAGCAAACTAGGCATACGGATGAGAATGAGATTCAGTCTGGTGGTGGCTGGGGGTCTCACAGATTGATTATCTACCACTTGACTGACTGACTGATGGTGCGCTGATAACGATAATAGTAATCACTATCTTCATCATCATCATCATCCGGATGATGACTCTAAAAATATACCAACAGTCGTATTTTAGACTGTTGCAGAAAATTGCCAATAAGCCATTGGGGAAATAATGATTATATTTTCAAAAATGATGACGAGAATCATCATGGCATTGTCAATTATTGACAATCAGTCAGTGGTATTGCTTTCTCATTTATCAAAGTACCTATATGTGAATGTGAGCGATCAAATGTCCACTTGGCACGGTATACAACAAGGTAAATATGTATAGTGAAAAAAATTCACGGCCTACTTTTTTTCGATTTCGATATCAGTAACCGTCCGAGAAGGAGTCTTTAAGATGCATATATTTGAAATGAGAAAAAAATCACTGCTGCCACACTAAAGAAGAGCACCTGTTCCTATTTTTTATTATAAAGTTAAAATTACTTTTTAAAACGCTTGTTTACATTTTAATGGCACGAAATGAAAGTATAGTTGAAATTTTCAATGAATAATGAGTCGAGTGTAAAGTAGCTTAAGAAAAGAAACAACACACTCATATCAAAAAACAGGTGATCTCATTAATCCCATAACTTGCCATTTTCATCATTTAAACAAAAAAAACCCTTAAGAAAACCATGTATTTATGAGGATGACACATGTCACCGGCTTTATTTGGCACTAGCGGTGGTGTGGTTTCCTTTTTATTTTATTTGTCTGTTTAGCACGCATTTTAATTTCTATTTTTAAAGTGTTGTTCACACTACTTGTTCGTAACAATTCTTTTATTATTACGTATTCAGTAATGTTGATAATAACCAAAAAATCTTGACAGGTAGTAAGCAGCCAAGCCACCTTCAACCACCTACATATATGCATACCTGCTACTACTACTACCTACTAACCATCCTTTTTTGTACACTGGCATATTATTATTCTCTTCAACTTTTTCAAGATGAATCCTAATTATTGGACCATGCAATTAGGAGATCATCCCATTTAATTTGTTCACTCACAAACAACTTGTTCATTCAAAAGAATACACAAACTTTTCTTGCTTTTTCTTCTTCTTCAGCATTTCCTCAAAGGAATTCTCAACTTGACTCAAGTAGTGTATTGCTTGCTTGCCACTTGAGTTTGCTTACCCGTGTCTCACGTGCCTCTAAAAACGATATTATGACAAAGCTGCTTTCTTTTCCCACACTTGACAATAACGTACTTTTACATTTTTTTTCGTTTTCCTTCAATAAGATATTTAACAGAGATATATGCCATATATTATGAATGTAGGTATTTTAGAGCAGATGTTCAATTCAGCAATCAGCAAAAATCCTCATCAACTTGTTTGTTTGCCCAAGTGGAACACTAACTAACACTATAGACGTTGCTGTACGAGATGGATACATAGAAAAATATATTTTTTTTCATAAAGTCAGAGAAATTTTCACTAGTTTGTTGGTAAGAGTTTTTTTAAACATGAGGATGATGAGTGCGCGTACTACAGCAGACAAGGAATTTTTTTTGCAATTGTCATCCTCAGCAACATGATCAGTAACGTTCGCTTCCCTCATTTATTTTTTTATTACTTGTTCGCAATGACTTGGTACAATACTGAAAAGCTAGGAACCAGAAACTTTCATTCTGTGTGTGACAGTATGAGATGGGATATGATAATTTCCTTGTAAAATCAGAGGTGGAGTACCTACTATAATTAGTACGTGCATTGTTAACAAATCATGAGATGCAAGATGATTATCTGTTTATTAGATGAAATAAATAGCTATGCTTTTCTAGTAGTTTCTAGGTACCTATGAAGAATACTTAAAAATCACGTTGCATATTTCTGGGAAATGTGTGCGGTATTTGAAGATATGTACGTGCTTTCCTTTGTTTATGCTATTTAGCGACAAGATAAAGAAAAGGCGATGAAAATAATGAAAATGCTACTTTCCATACAATCGACTTGCAATGTAAAAAAAAATCAAATTTCACATTCCAAAAAGATGGGGATGTCTGATGAATGATCATTATGAAAAACTTTATTGGTCTGCATGAATAAAATTTTGCAGATATTTTTACGATGCTTAAACTTACTTGGAAAGTTTCCGATATTCCTTGGCAAATTTACAATATTACACAACAACTCACATGTACATATGTAAGCACTACAGCTTTTTATCAAATATGTAATTTCTTGAAAAATTCCACGAAATACAACGAAATCACAAGTTTGTATTATTTGATCCTTGGCAAATTTGCAATATTACACAACAACTCACATGTACATATGTAAGCACTACAGCTTTTTATCAAATATGTAATTTCTTGAAAAATTCCACGAAATACAACGAAATCACACGTTTGTATTATTTGAAATGACAGTTAAACAAACACACTAAAAGTGGAGAACACTTTGAAGTACTATTATAGTTGACGATGATAAGCTCCAAATGTTAGTTTTTCCAACTTTTTAAAAACTTTTCTCCCTAGCGTCTTAATCGTCCCGAGTTCACTCGCAAATTGAGAAGGTGACACGCGCTTCCTAATCTCTTTATATCTCGCTAGTTTCTGCTGATGAACCATATTCTCATAAAATGCCGAAATGCCATCAAGCTACCACCACCACCAAACACATCACCGTTCTATCATTGTGCAGTAAAATTGGTACTCATTTGCATTTTGAGAAACACGCGCATACCCAAATAACCTGCTAAAACGGATTTTTCAATGCCATTCAAAGTCAGATTGAGATAGGGTTACCTATTTTATTATCATGCTAAATATATACATACTATTACAAACTACCGGTAGTAGTGATAAAAAATGGCTAGAATGTTATAGATACATATGTAGATACGCACATTATTATATGCACCTGATTTGCACACACACTATTCATCTCCCCCGAAAGAAAAATGCGAGAAAGGTAACGTTAGCAGGCAAGAAGGCAGCGTTGTCGTGTGTGCAGAGTGTGCTATTCACAAAACATGAAAGCGTTGCATCTTCCTTTCTTCAGCAGCAGCCGAAGAAGAGATGAGAGAATTCTATAAAAAGCAACATCATCATTCATACACGTCACAAGTACATTATTATATTATACTACACATATTATCTACGAGCAAAGTCGCGACGAGATATCACCAAAAAAAGATTTTCATCGGCAAGCAGGCAGGCTCACTTGGTGCACTCACGGGAGGAAGAAGCGACTTGATCTATTGATGATGATCATGATGAAAGAGAGAGAGAGATTGAGATTGAAGATTTCTTCTAAATAATTTCTAATAAAAAAGTATGACAATCAACAATCAGAAATCCATTATCACAGCAGAAGCAGCAGCAGCAAGCAGTCGGAAAAGACCTTTTAAATTTTCCGCAGCAGCAGCACCACCACCACCAACAGCACCTGGTCAGTTTTAAAATTGCAACAAGAGTAGGTTAGTTTAGGAATGTAGTTAAAATGGAACTGTTTGGACGATACAAAAATAGATAGTGTAATTATCAGGCGTTTTGATTACAATGTAATTACATGCAACAGTCGACGTTGGTTGGACCCTTGGGCGGTTTATTATACAGTAGTAGACGTTTCATTACGATTTACAACTTATTTTATAGTATTTTGTTTGCTGGTGGTCTTTTCATTCAGACGGTAGTCATTCAAGTATGAAATGTGCTTAAAATAATAACGACTATTGGGGTTTGAATGAATGAAAAGAAAACGTTATTAGTAAAAGGTCAACTAGATGGATAAATAGGTAATGATACCATTTCTTCATTCATGGAACGTTTTTCTTAGAAACAGAAGGTTTTTATTTTTTGAATTTTTTGCCAACCTCTTCTTGCTTTCAAACATTTTTTAGACCGAAGAATCAGGTCATTTGCATTTTTATAACAATTTTCCCAAACAATATCCCAAAAAAAGTTGTAAATGCTGCTGCTGTTGCTTTGTGCAAATGTTTGAAAGAAAGGCAGAGAGTGAAGCGTTTATAAAAGATCAGTAAAAAGAAAAGTCAAGTCATTCTCGTTGCAGTCTGCGAAGCAAAATAAACACGATGCGCACCTTTTTAGCAATATATAAAATATAAATTGCACGTTTATAAACACATAGACAATTAAAACAAGCAAAGGTTTGAAAAACATTCAAAGGATTTTTACGATGCACCGTTTTAACACTGGACGGACAAGCTTAAGTTTTATTATTCAAAACACAATATCAATTCACTCATATGCAGTTTACTAATTTGGTAATTTTAATTTTGAGAACAACAGCACCTGCTACAATGTTTACGATCTCTCTTCAAACTGGGCCCCCGTTTTAAACGACATATTACGCTGTTTTAAATACGTGTCCGTGTTAAATACCGCTTGACACCTACTTAAAAAATAAATACAATAATAATAATGATAATAATCAAATAAAGAAACCTGTGAATATCTTTAAATAAACACTTTTTCCTCTTCTTATTATAATTTTCCCTCTGTGAGAAATGCATTTTAAATGTTTTTGCATCGGAAAGAAAGCCGTGAATTTAACAGTTTTAATTTACTTCACTATACTCAGCCATCCCATCAATTGGCTTTGATTACTCGCTCTTTTTGGCATAATCTTTCAAAATTTAAATGCATGACGCTATATATGCATAGGTACATATTGATAATAAAAAGAAAGCCACCAACTAACAAACAACACAAGAAAAAAAACACCTCAGATATCCCACAGAGAGCAAAGAATCAAAGTAGAGGCATGCAAAATGCTTTGTCTGCTGGTACGACGACCGACATCATCGCATTCAAAAATAAACAAACAAGACAACGTCAGCGAGGATTTTTAAAGAGATGAAAATTGAAATTGACATGAACGAGCGTTGTTGCCATTTTGTGTAATTTATAAATGCGACTTATTGCAGATCAAAATGAAACAAAGATAAAAGAGAGCAGCAGTGCACACGTTGTGTCAGTTTGTGTGCTGTGTTCCGTTGTTGACGGCTATTGTCAACATTAGAGCTTTTTTTCTCTATTATGCCTATAACCTTTTATGATAAGGAAACAGAGCGTTATCCGTGGGTTCTTTTTATAAATAAAAAACATATTTATGCAAACACAAAAAGGGATGCATATTTTGTTGAAAATTTTAAGAATTTCAGTACTTATACCTAATTTATATGTATTATATTATCAATAATGTCCTTCATGCATCAANGTATTATATTATCAATAATGTCCTTCATGCATCAATCAATGTGTCGATTAAAAGAAGAAAGGAAACATCGTTCACGCACATCTGCCACCTGACGGTCCTCCTGACCCATGCAAAATCGCGATGATGAAGAAGAACAAGAAGAATGAAAGTGGAGCAAAAGAGATAATAACGGTGGGAAGATACATTGTATCGCCATAGTAGATTGATGTCCTACGAATGAATAGTACATCATGACATATGATTATATTGAAGATTTTCATTTTTGTTAAATTTTCAGAAATAATTTGCTGCTTCTGATAAAAATATATTTTTATCATAATATATAAAGTAGTGCTGCCCTTGCAAATTTTTCAATTCCACACTCACTTTTAGAAACGTAAAGTTTTATTAAGCAGAGATTTTTCTCTGCTCAACATTGAAAATGCCAAGAAGAACGCCACCAGCATCACGTCAAAAACCGCACAGTGGTTACAATAATAATAGTGATCGTGAAATACTCAACATTAATGGCCTTCAGGAGGTGAATGACATTTCATATGGGGAAAGCGATGAAAATAGCAGTAGTAGTGACTCGACTACAATGCCACATCCTCTTCTACTGGACACAGTACTGAGCCAATTAGTTCCGTATATTCGAATCACAGATATGAAAACATGTCGCCTTGTTTGTCAAACGTGGAACTATGCGTTAATGCCCCGGTTTAAAAGAACTTTTAGTGCAGAAATATCGGTACAAGTGCATGCAAATTTTTTGGGTTTTAATTGCATGGCATTCACAGTAATTTTTACAAAAATGCTTCCATTGGCACTATTGGCAGAGCTATTTGAATCCCCAATTCGGTGTGCTGCCAAAAACGGTTGAAGAATTTGTGGAAGACATGAAGGAAAGTAAAGAGATTCCATTTACACGCTTTGTTTTGTCAGACTTTCCTTGGAAAACACAAGTAGCTGATGATTTCTTCTGGCTTTGTGGACCCACTCTGACAGAGTTCACCCCATGGCTTCCAATGAATGGACGACAATGGGATCTCGTAATTCAAACTGTTTAAATTAAAATTACCAGATATTCCATCCTGCAATTAATTTAGTATGCAAATTATAGGGAGATGTGCGGAACGTACTTTTATACCACTGTCCACAATTGGAAAAGCTGTATATTTCCCCTAGTCCACAATGGTTCCGTAAGCAACGCCATTTCTTTCCTCCCAGAGGTGACAATTCTCGTGAAACTCCCACTCTACCTTCAATCAAGGAGATGGTTATAAACTCGTATCGAGCGTATCCAGTAGAGTTTCTTCGTGATCTATTTGGAGCTACAGTGAATCTGCAAAAGTTAAATTTAAGATGTCATAACGAGGAGGACGTTCAAGGGCATGGACAGTGGCCAGACGTCAGCGTTCTCGGTGCTCTTGAATGGGCTGGACGAGAGAAAACACTAAATTCTGTTGTGCTGGTGGATATTTCTGATAAGATGATGATGTCGTTGATTCACTTGACCAAAAACTCTACACTCCGTCTGAAAAGATTTACATGGGTTTACCAACGAGATGAATGTTTTGTCTCGTGTTCGTTGCTCCAAAAGTTTCTCGAATGTCAACAAAACAGTCTTGAGTATCTTATGCTGGACCAAATGACCAAGTACGATTCCACTGCGCAGCCTCCGCATCCTTTTGATTTTCCGGTTATGCCTCGCTTGAAAATGTTTTCGTATGGACACGAGCGCTCTGACTGCCTAAAACAGCCTCTAGATCTGGCAAAGAAGTTCAAATCTCTGAATACTCTACAAACTGGCTATTTCTCGGATGAAGATGAAAGCTATTACAGTGCTAGAATGAACACCTTCGATATGAGCTATTTTTGGAGAACCGATATATGTGACGCGACGAGAATATCCACGTTTCACATTTACAAACCCGTTCTTGCCAGAGATATTGCCAGGATGACAGATTTGATGCCGTTGGTAACTAGGCTAAAAATTGTCGTTTACTCGCGAGAAGCCCTTGCGCAAATTTGGCGAGGTTGGCCTAAACTGGTTACGCTCAGCTTGAGTCACAGATGCGTCAAAGATATTGACTGTGCTTTTACCGGTATCCCAAAAGAGGAGTATTTTCGGTTGGTGACAGAAAATAATTTTCAGGTTGATCCTGTATCTCTTGCTGTTGGTCCTTCAATTAGAGACCTTAAAGGTAATTTTTTAAAAATTGCATACAACTTTTTCCGACAGCAAGTTAAATTTTTTTCATTGTACTCAATATTCAGACCTGCGATCACTCATTATAATGCACGGACTTTGTTCGCACATGAGCACAAGTGTTGACATAACCATGCTGCTCTCAGA
>JAHZMT010001248.1:0-13931 GCA_027743785.1 Sinhomidia bicolor
GTTAAATCTTGAGATACTGTGGATGAACAAAAATAACAGGCTTTTCAGTAACGTCTAAATGTAGTAGTGCTAGTAGTATTTATAGACTTTAGGAAATTTCCTTGAAATCAAAACGTGTACAATCCGTAAAATGTTATGCTTGCTAGGCTAAAGTACCCTGAAGTACTAGAGAGCTTTAAGGATAATTTTTAAAGAATAAAACTATATATACATACCTACGCATATAATAACATATTTATAGGTAGGTTGAATGAATTATAAAAGTAAAGTTTAGAAAAAATATATTACTCTCTAAAAAATAATGGAAAGTTGTAAAAGGAAATGTATTTTTAATGAGGTCACGTTTTTCATATAATGACTATTACTACTTCTAAGCTGAGCTGAGCTTGAGCTATTTAAATTCAAAAAAGAAGAAAAGTACTTGAAAAAGAAGATATTTAAATACAGAAAGGTAAAAAAATATGCTATTATAAACATACGTACATACATACATATATACATAATATATTTAAGCGCATAATAAGTAGTAAAATTTTCAGTAGAGATTACAACAAGTAGTAGGTAATATAAATATGGACTTTTTATAATGATAAATTAACATTCAGAGAGAAAAAGTACTAAATACTTACTACATTATTAATTGTTATTACAACAATAATGAATGCTACATTGCATTCATATAATTGCATATATTAAGACGTTTATTCATAGTGTAATAATGTGTAGATAGATTAATTATTCAATATTTATATAACAATCCTCTTTGGAAAATAGTTGGTTGAAGAGTACTTGAATAAATGATGCATTTTCTCTTTTTGGTAGAAGAAAACCGCCAACACAGTACATCCGCCGTCGCTAATATACATACATTCATACCTAAGTACTGATGATATTTTTTTAAACTCTTTTTTTTTTGTTTCGCTCTATTTTATCTGTGAATGTACAATCGTCTAACGTACTATAACCTAAAACAATACATATTATTACAACATATTGCGTAACTTTACCTGGATAATCTTTTTAAGAAGAATTTTAAATGAATGGATGGATGCGTGTGTGTACATACACTGAACACATTAATTTTAGGAACAAGATTGATTATATTATTTCAGATAAAGTTTTTAAACAACTAATCTGTTACTCTGCTCGTTGGTGGTATGAACTATAGAGAGAAAAACATACTATACACTGTCAGATGTAACTTTTACCTGAATATTTCTCATAAATATTAATACGATTATATAGTGTGTTTAGGGAACACGCAGAATAATTTAATTAACTATTATAATGTATTACAAAGGACCCAAGTGAGTTAGTAGGAAGAATTTTTTTGTAGAGAAAATATATACACTGGTACAATATATTAATTATGCGTAACGTGTAACTTAATTATGTGTGTAGCAGAAAAAAAATTATAGTGAAAACATGTACATATGTAAATATATAGGTATAATTGTATTTACACGAGAAATGTAGATGTTGGTTTTTGGTGATTTTTTAAAATTGTACATGTAAATTTATGCAAGGTTTTTAGTTTTTAGGTAGGTGATTCCCCGAATCTAGCCTTGGGAATGGCTCCAGTGATGAGCCCCAATTGGAGCCATTCCTTAGGTAAAAGTGTTCCTCATTTTTAAAAAAAATAATCAACTATATTTCTACTGTACTGTGATCTCTGCTTTTGTAAACAAAAAAATATGTATGTATAAAAAATTATGTAGATTATTATGATAATAAGTGTACAATGTAAATTCGTGTAACTAATGCGTACATAAATAGAAAAGGTTATAAAATAGTGTGTGTAATCATATTGCATAGGTATTATATGTAAGAAATATATGTACATACTTGTAAAAAATATAATATATATTATTGTTCGTTTGTATTGATGTACATTATTCTGTAAGTACAAGGTCAAGAATATGTGACGACAATGAATGAGTACAGTATAAAAAAATATTATATCCATAAAAGTTTAGCTAAAAATGTGAAACAGGATGCCTCTGTTGATGAATAAACCTGTATAAAAAAGAGAGAAAGATACATATTGTTTGTTTGAAAACGTGAAAAAAACTGTTGTTATTATTATTATTACTATTACTGTATATTTATGTTAAACATATGTTAAACAAGACGTACTTGAATAATAAATAAAGAAAAATATCTAGAAGGAAATTTCAAAAGAAAGACTTTTACTGGCTCTGGCGAGTGCTAAAAGATGGAGCGTGATTATTACTACTACTACCATTTTCTTTCATTAATACAAAAAGGTTTTTAAGGAATTGCGAGTCTGGAAAATGTAAAAAGCGA
This sequence comes from Sinhomidia bicolor, assembly GCA_027743785.1. NCBI lineage: Eukaryota > Metazoa > Arthropoda > Collembola > Entomobryomorpha > Entomobryidae > Sinhomidia > Sinhomidia bicolor. Next base: position 2,308 of record JAHZMT010001248.1, read on the forward strand.
CAGTGTGGAGAACAACGGAAAAGAAGAAAAAGTATTAGAATAAAAGCCTACACACACACATTACATACCTCTACATTTGTAGCTCACATTGTAAATATTTGCATTCCATTCTTTTTTAGAAAGAAAATAGAAAAAAGAAAGAATTTAGAATCAGTCGAGAATATAAAACCCTCCATTATTTTTTTGGTGGGTTATTATTCCAAATGAATAGTAAATCAGAAGAAATAAAAGAAATAAAACTGGGAATGGAATTGCGGGAAAGCGTTTTCTTGAAAAATACAAAGCATTTTTTTCGGTGAGCATCCGGAGTTTTGAAAATGGTTCGCCGGAAATGAATTTTTCTTGTTGCAAAATAAGTAGTATGATAAAAGCATAATATATGTAGGTACATATTTTGTAGAACTAGGAATAAAAAAGGCCGAGCTAAAATGACTCTGCTTCCATAAGAAAGTAGTTACTTTGGGATAAAATTTTTTTTTTACTTTTAAAAACATTTTAAAAACTTCACATTTTTAGACAAAATTGCTAATTTAGACCAACAAAAATGAAGCTTTAATAACTATCTCGAACCATTCCATTAAAATTGCAACAATGATGGTGTCCCCATTAAAAACCGATTCCAATATGCAAAACAACATGAAATACGTTTTCTTTCTCTCTAAGAAATGGTCTCAAATTTTTTGTCCACAAATATTTGAATAAAACTGACACTAAAAAAACTTTTATGTAGAATCAAACGACGTCAACACGTTATTTTAATTATGTCTGCACGCTTGCCAAAATGACATTCAAATGGATATAAAAAATGTGTTTTTTATTTTATTTTTCTCCAGTTCAAAATTTCCTCCAGCAGTAAATCATTTTTTTCTTATTTTTTTCACTTCAATTCAACTTCAAATTCAAAGCAAGCATAGTAATAGTAACACACACTCATACTTACTTATACTGCAGTCATTCAGTAGAATTCAATGGAAGCGAATGGTCGTCATCGTCATCATCATGAAAATGCTATTTTCATTCTCTCGCATACCTCGTACCGTCATCATCGTCATACTTATACTGCAGTCATTCAGTAGAATTCAATGGAAGCGAATGGTCGTCATCGTCATCATCATGAAAATGCTATTTTCATTCTCTCGCATACCTCGTACCGTCATCATCTTCATCATCAAATATGATTCAGTTTTATACTAGATGAGAAACTGTAATAGCACATTGCAAACTTTTTTTTTGGTTGGATGGCATAATAATAGAATTCATTGGAAATAGCTTTACTGTTCTTTAGAGAGACAGAGACATACACTCAGCCACTCGCCATTTCTTGTGTTCATTTAATATAAACAAGCATCAACAGAAGAAGAAAAAAAATAAAAAATAAACTTGTTCATGCCTCCGCATCAACGGCATCTTAGCATCGTCATCATTTCTCTGGAAAAAAGAAGTGAAACATTATTCAGCAGTAGAGCAGCAGCAGCAACTTCCTTTCATGATATTGGCGAGAATGAGAAAATACTTGAAAATGCATACATTCATCCATCTTACATACATGAGCTTCTTCTGCTGCTGCTGCTACTTGATGAAATTACTTGAAAATAATCAAATTCCTTTTCTCTTAACTTCAACTCACATTCATTCAACTGTGTATACATATGACATAGGCACATAGTACATATGCATAAATTGTTTTACTAAAATGTACTTTGTGTAGCAGTAAGCTACATCTAGCTAGTTTGCACTTCAATTCTCTTTACGTTTTCAAAACATTGTCAATGTTGATCGTAAACTCGTTAAAAATTTTTTTTTGCTAAAAAATGTGCTGCTGACAATAAACTGACACGCGGTACGGTATATCTTCCTATCTCAGGTACGCGGATCCAGACGCTCTTTTTGGCTATCATAACATTTTTTTTGTTTTATCATGATGGCAAGCATTGTTTATAATACAATAATAATACGTTATATAATGTGTACATTTTCAATTTACATTTTTGTCACAATTTTTGCCTTTTATATTTAAAAAAACAGTAAAAAATTCTTAGTTTCTTTTTTACTATACCGTTTCTTTCATCATGAAAAGATTATCAACAAAGCAGATGAGAGAAAGTGAAAGTTTTAAGGAAAAACAAGTAGTAAGCTGATCATCATTCCAAAAAATTGGGATGATGACGAAAAGGAAAAAAACAGCGCTGTGCTGCTGACGAGGGTGATGATATGATGATGATGGTGATGTGAAGTGAAGTGGAAAAATGGAAGAAAGTCGAAGTCACGCTGTTTACAAAACTCATAAAATGGATCTTTCATCTTCAACATGATTTCACTATACCGTCGTGCTATCATCATCATCGTCATCATCACACAACAGTAGGACGCTGTATTGCGGTTGCTGCCTTGGCTTTGCAAGAGAATAATGTGTAGGGTAGAAGAGGTAGTAGATATAGTCGTCGTCAAACAAAATGATATGATTATTTTGTTGTTTCTCCCTTATTGTCATTCACTTTCTCCCCGGCAATATTGTTTTTTTACTTTTTCTTTTCAGAAGTTTCTGGAGAGAATACGGGATGCCTTTTTGTGTAGTGCTGAAAGATAATATGATTTTGTGAAGTAGTCTTCTATAGTATGCATATACAGTTTATTTTTATGATGATGATAATGAATATAGTGTTTAGCTAAAAATAAACGACGTTAAAGAAAAAATATAGTGAGCGAGAGAGCAATGCATAGGGAAGATGGAGAATGTCAAAGACAAGTAATAGCTAATAAATTGAAACAAAGTAAGGGTAGTTTTAAATTGACTTGTAGGCTGGGTAGCTGGAATAATACATGTCTTTTATAACTCATAATTACATTACTTAATACGGCAAGCGCAACGTCATTGCCACTCTTCTTACCTAACTCTTTTTCCACCACCGTCATCATCAGCATTATTATAGAGATACAACACGTTCTTCTTTCTTCTTATATAAAGTAAGCAGTCAAGGAGAAGAAAATGAAGCGTCAGCGAAATATTGAATTAGTTNCATTATTATAGAGATACAACACGTTCTTCTTTCTTCTTATATAAAGTAAGCAGTCAAGGAGAAGAAAATGAAGCGTCAGCGAAATATTGAATTAGTTGTTTTTCTCATTTCTCAAGTATGCATCTTTAGAAAAGCTGTCAGTTGGGAACTAGAAAAGGAGGGAAGGACAGTGGGAAATTAAATGAGAAGAGGATAATTTCTTTATTTTTACTTGAACAAAAGAAAGGAGAGTGTGCACCAACATGTTAAAAATGAAAACTACAGGGAAGTATACTTTTTCTTGCATTGTACACTCAAAGTTGACGGTAAACTTCATTTTTGATGTTGTAATTGATAGACGACGGCTATTATTGCGTTTGTATGTATATCCAATAAACATATTTATTTATTAATAGTTACTAGATATTGCAAATACACTACAGGCTTATATTTATTTTGACAAGTATGCAATATAGACATTTCAATATTACATACTTGTTTAATTTCATTTCAAACATTAATTTTGTAGTCAAGTATTTTAAATTAACTTAATAACAACTTCATTCAACCAAATGTCCTTCATGGAAACAAAAAAAACTTGCATTGAAACTATTTGTTTCCGTAGCAACAATTTGTTTCTCCCCGTACACATATTTTCCCAATATTTAACAATCCTTTACTAATAAGTGAAAAAATTAGTTTAATCTCTAACTTATCTGCATCGGTGATTTGTAATTTGTAACTAGATAATTTATGTAATGGCGTTTTAATCTCTAAATAATTTTAAAAAATGTTTTTCATTTAAGCTTTTAAAATTTTCAATTAAATAAATTTAACAAAAGTCTTTGACCATATTTACGTGTAATTATGTTTTTAAAATTAACTGTTTACAAAAAAGGAATTTCTCTATCAATTTTCAAGTTAATTTTACTCGATTTTTTATGTGGCCATTCTACCATCTACGTTTACCTGGAATAGATTCTCTATTAAATAAATATTACGTAGCAATTATACATGTAACATAAGCAAGAATGTATGTTGTATGTATAATATATTTTTTAATTAAGCATACCTACATACCACAGAGGATAGACTATAAAAATAATGATAATACAAGACTAAATCCTTTTCTCTTCTCCTGCATTTGAGCTGCACTTGCACAGTCAACCTCCTTAGGAGCTTATTATGTTTGAGATGCATTATGCAACGTAAAGCTCTCTGGCTGTAAGACGAGCCTCTGTGGGAATTTCCGCTTTTCGGTTGCGTATAAAGTGCATATTAAAATTGCAGCTTTTTAAAAAAGACCGATCGCATTGTGAGTACTATTTCCATATACCGAGAAGACCAAAAACCTACCTACGAGGCCTGCGGATCAAATGATGATGTACTAGATAATGATTTTCATAATATTTCACCTCACCACCAAGCTAAAAATTTACAGGAAGTTACACAGGGAAACTAATCCCTTAAAGATACTAAAGAATGCATGAGACTCGGGTCAAGAGGGGCATGCATAATATGAGGTAATAATATTCTTCATAAGACTTTCAAGGTGGATATCATCCACGGACGCATATTTTGCTAAGTTAAGTATGCATGCAAATACAGTGTAGTTAAATGGTAAATGTTTTAAAGTAAACTCAATTAACTTCTAAAAGTCACTAAGCCATTTCATGATAGCCTTTACGTGTTGGCTGCAAATTATTTGTAATGTAAAATATGTGAAGATACAGGTATATGTACAAATATGAATATATATATAAGATATGAAAAACTTCAAAACTTTTCTTCATAAATTGTTAAAATGCAAGTGCACCTCATAAAATTAAAATGGCAGTAAATACTGAAATACAGGTAGCATTTTTTGCTAAAACTAAAGATTTAAAACCGTTGTCAAACGTCATGCTATTCACAAAAAACGTACATACTCCATTAACCCCAAACATTTTAGCAGTAAGACTCCCTTGAACAACTTATAGCGTTGTTTATGCTTACTTGAACCCAGCAGTGACAACTTTACAGTGACAAAATATCAATGCTATATCCCACCAATAATAAATGCAGTCCTTTCTTATAATTTGTAACTAGTATATATGAAGCTCTTCAATCATAACATACTCTGTGTTTCAACTTTCGATCTACGTACTTCTTCATTGCAGAAAACATTCCCTTTACCCCAAATGCCTTAAACCACTTGCAAAAATCAGATTTCAACCTTACATTGCATTTGCACCCAGTTGTACAGCTCTTTAAAGCAATAACGTAAAAACGAATTGGCCGCCGTTTTCAAAACCGAAATAAACAGTTCCTGTTATTACCTACTATACTCACTTTCTCCCTTGATGAAGCATACAACAGTCAACCAATGATATATATATATACCTACACTTATATATTTACGTACCACGTTTGCTCCTCCAATGACTTCTTATAAACACCATAATATTTTTCATCACTCCGAAAATCTGTAGTTTGTCTTATTGCTATAGTTTTAACACTCTTTTTACCCCTTTTCTTCTTTAGCACAGCAAAAAATGGAATACCTCTCTAGCTACCCTGACATATGTATAGAACGTCTCGTAACTTTCTATTAGAATTTTTAATACCCCCAAAAAACATTTTTTTTCTCGCAGTAATAGCAAAACACACTTGCTATACATATATTCGCCATGCATATATATATATACACCATTACACAATGACAATAATGTACAGCACATATTGCTTTTTTATAAGTAATACCTGTGATATGTAAGTATATCCCAGTACTTGGTCTCCTCAATCTTCATCGCCACCACCGCCGCCACCATCATCCTCTTAAAAGCCTTATTATGGCGCACACACCACCACCACCACCAACAGCACTACTTACTTGGGCCATCATCCTTTTAGATAGATCACTGTAAATGAACTAGGCGTGTAGAAAAGCTATTATTTGTCTCCCATAATACAACCACCAAGCATCACTACTACTATGACTATTACTACTACTACCAGCCCGTTATCCTTTTTATAATATCATGGCAAATAAAAAACGTCGTATTTTTTCCGTAAGACGACGTGCATGATCGCTGTAATGCAAGTAGGCAAGAGAAAGTAGTAGTTTTGTGGTATGGAGTAGTAGAAGTAGTAGGGAAGCAATAAGGATACTCTCAATAATCACAATCTGAAGAAAAATCCTTCTCTTTTCGCTCTCTCTCTCTCTCACTGAAATAATAATGTATGAACTTCTTTACCTTGTGAATAGAGACGAAAAAGAGAGGATTTTTTTGTATGAAAAGCTTTATTTTAGGAGTAGTTGTTATATACTTTTGCTAGCTGCTATGTAGTAGTATGTAGTAGTAGTGTCCAAGCGTGTAATGTGAGACTTAAAACGATGACATTGGGGAAAGAAGCGAGAACTTTTCCCACTTTTTGCTAACTATCATCAACGGTACGTTGCAAGGTTGAGGAGAGAGAAAGGGAGAAAAGAGAAAAAAACGTTCTTGTTTTTTTTGATTGTGATGAAGTGGGACCTGGACAAGAGCAAACAATGATTCAAGTCTAGGTACAGCCATACAAAAAAAGCTGGAATAGTGTCGTTGTGAAGAATATAATAATAGAATGTTGTGCTGTTACACTGTACTAATAAAAAAATAGATTTACGATATATTGGTATCTTATAAATGTAATGTGTATTTATGTATGTATGTACATATATCTCTGGAGTGGTGGAATTATTTTTAAGGAACAGAAAACATGAAAATGATGTAAAATCATAATTTATTGTCTAAAAATGTCTAACATTTTCTTTCTGTGCTCATGCCTGCCATACTGCCTTGATCTTTTACAGGGTATGATGCAATTTTTTCAAGAATGGAGCAAGGAAATAAATAATTAATTATTAATTTTCTTTCGTTTTCAGTATACTTTAGAGGGATTATTATAATAACATTTTACATGAAAGGATAGAGTAGCTTGGGAAAATGTGTGTTGCTTGCTAGTGTCTCTAAATACATTTAGGATTAACAGTGGTATTATATATATGGCTTTATTGAGTTGTCAAACAAGTCCGAGGAGCAAAGGTGCACTTTCTTCCCCATCTTGCCATTCGAGAAAGCAGGAAACTGGTAGCGTGCCCAACTAACCGAAATATGCTAATTATTTTCTAAGTTTGAATGAAACAAGGCGAATTTTAAAATTTTATTTTGCATTTAAAAAAGGAAATTTCAATTCTACACAAAATGCAAACTATACATCAGTGTAGAAACGTTCACCCATATATTCTTTGACAGTGTGATAGTTCAACGTCAACATATTTAAATCAAATAATAAGTGCCAGTTGGGGCAGTATAGATATCAGTTGGTAGGTTAAGTTAAGATGAATTTGATTCTAATGTACACAGTAATACTAATTTATTAACCTTTAATTAAGCGACTAAATCAAGGAACAAAAAAATCTTTTTCCAAATTTATATTTATTTTTAAACCAACAGAAACACAACCTACAGCTACAATTGCAATATTTCTTGGGGGAAAATGAACAAAAGTTATGACAGCGCCGGGAATCGAACCTGGGTTTCTTGACTAACTGTGCGAGACGTACTTGACAGCGCGGGATTCTGTACGAGGTGCTTCACTTCGTACAGTCCCCCATATTCGATTTCTTTGCGCTTGCTATTGATTGACACTGAACTAAGTCAACACCAACATCACAACAAATTCAATGAGTAGTAGAAGATTGTAATTTCTATGTGTAGGTATTGTATTATTGTATTTTTAAAAATTAAATTATGTACGTACAATGTTATAACAACAACACAGTTAAGGAGTATGTTACGATAATGAAGAGCGCGAATACTGAAACAAGCACCAATCGCAAACCATGCAAGTGTCGTAGCCACTAGACCACACTGCCATCCCAGAATCACTTGGAACCAAAACATATAATTGTGTTGCTCTGTATCAAGTAATAAGATGGGTATAGTGCAGATAAAAATCAGTTCGACCACCGACCGATATGAAATGAACCAATCGTTATCATAAAACAGCGTTGTTTTGCTAGTGCGTTTACTTCAATGTAACAGCGAAGAAAGACGCAAGGAAATAAGTAAGCAAAAAGAACGAATCTTTTTTATTTGAAAAGAAATTGTAATTTGTTCGTTTTAACTTACCTACCTACATATTCTTTGAAGAAAGAACTCTTTTTGCTGGTTTCATGTAAAATGCAATAATAAAAGTATATTTTATTGCTAGTCGATTTTTATAATATATCATTTTTTATTTACTTTTCAGGACGGAAGAAGATTGTTTTCAGGGTGCTGTATCCGGAAGTTGGTACTGGCAAGGTAAACATTTTGATAATTGCATGTGTGAGGGTAAAGTCTTAATTTCCTTCGTAGAAAAGGTTACTCAATTGCTACCGTGTTGCAAATACTTTGGAAACAAAAATGAAATTTAAAGAATGTATTTCAGCAAACAATAAAAAGGATGGAAACAAAAGGCTTAAATAATAGGGTCGGTCGTGTCGTGCCATGAGTAACAACGCAAAATTAATAAAACTTTTGTCGAAACTTAATTTTGCTCCTAATACTTTACTTAATCATAATGCATTATAAATAAAAAATAATAAAATCAAAAAATAAAACACGCACAATATCGATAACAACACAAGGGTAACGACTAACGACCAATAACTTTGGATGCAAATGCAAAATCTACCCCCTCACATTTACAATGTTTCGTATCACGTGTTGCATTGCAAATGAAAATATTTTTCTTCCCATTGCCCCTGCTTAGTAAGTTGCGAAAAATAACCCATAAACTTAGCATGAATTTTCTTTAAAGTGCAATCGCCTTAGAACGAAATACCTTTTGAAACGTTCTTTATTTAATAAACACGCTAGCACCAATCAATGTGAAACAATTAAAAACCTACGCAACATTCGACTGGTTCACCAACCAAACTAACTTTTGTGACGTTAAAGTTCGACAGAAAAATACCATTGAACATCATATCAGTAATAAGAGACAAATAATAATAACTATTCCAACCCATCAACTCACAATCAGTGTACAGCCATCAAATGCAAAGATATAGTCTATTTGGTAATGGCTCAAGGGACAAAAATGCAAGATAGTTGTTTAGTATCCCATTACAGTGTACAACTTCTTTTCCCAGATTTACTCCTTTGATAATATTAAAAAAGAAGAAAAAATGTCAAAGACTTTGAACGGATTTTTTTTCAGCTTCACAAAAAATATAATTGTATCATTGTCCCAAGGGAATACGACTGTATAAGAATCCGGTACACTGTGTATAGTAGAGTCTCAAAAAACCTATTCTTTTTTGTAAGGAAGGAGTTATCTCTGAAGTGAGATGGGCAACATGTAGAAATACACATTACACAACATGAGATTGCAAGACGTATGACGTAGAAAATAAAATACACAAGATGCTTCTCAAAATAAAGAACATGATTTTCTTTTTTGACGAATCAAACTGGGACAATGCAATTTTCCTTTACTGTTGGTCAGAGGAAATTCTACAAATATATACTTAGATAGATAGGAAAAGCAAGAAAAAAGTATAAACGTAAAAGAGGGAGGATATTGTGGAGAGAAAAGATTACAGTTGATGTTTTGATTTGCTAGTCAGAAAAAAAATCACCAAAGTAGCACGACCAGACTGACAATGAAGAAATCTTTCCTTTGTTGTGGCGTGTACCCAACAAAGCAAAAAATAAATATATAGAATAGCATGTGTGACAGTGTAGTAGCGTACATGTTTAATGCATTTCATTTCGCAACTCATTTACGGCTCAAGAAAATCCCCTTCCGTTTGGAATGCGGCAATTTTTCTGATTTTTTTGTTAAAGAACTTACACAGCTTTTGACCTGACCGACCAACCGACTCAACGCTTTGGATGCTTTTTAAGCATTCCACAACACAAAAAGTTAAAAGTTTCCTCTTGTCTCTCCACCACCTTTTGATTCTTGAAAAAAAAATGGAAACTGATTATTTCCTTTTCTTACCCTTTTCCAAGAGAGGACAAGGATTGATGCAGTTTTCAAAGTCGTAAAACACGAAATATATATTTTTTTCTTGCTGCTCCTGCCCTCAAACCAATCTACTGTTATACACTGCTGACCTGTGATATGATGATCATTGCATTGTAAGCTTTGCAAAGGGAGGAAGCACAAAATGATGATGAGAAGAACCCAAAAGTTTTTTTTGGTTATTTGGTAAATGTTGAACAAAATCGTAAAAAAAAGTATTCTCGTTGAAAATTTTGTCTGAGAAAAGAATAGCTCGTTTTTCCTTTTTTTCTCGTCATCAAGAATACCTCTAATAATTTTTGGTTTCACGCAATCAGCGTTGCATTCACTAGTCATCATCAGGTACTTTACTACTATTCGTCCTAAATAATATAAAGAAACCAGGAAAGAGTCAGTCAGTCAGTTGTAGTCTTTTTTTTCTGCACATTTTACTTTGAGCTTTCTGATGCGACCGTATTTTATCTGTGCTTTTTTTCTTTTCTCGAGAAAAAGGGTTGTACAAAAGGCATCCCTCCCTACACACACACAACATGTAATAGTGCAATGAGAAGTTGACATAAACGAATGACTAGCAGCAGGAGAAAAAAAGTAGACAAAAAAAAGAGAAACGGACAAGAGGAGGAGAAGAAGGGAGCAGTGATGACAACACAACGGAACGGAACTGGAATTTCAATGCCATCATGTCGTGGCCCCTGTAGCATATATAGCTCACAGCCATGTTGCAGCGTCTCACAGCGTTCAACGTTAATATTTTTTTCTCTTTTACTCATCATATCATCATCAATCGTTCATAACCTGATTCACAGCACATTCATCATTTTCCCCCAAAAATACTAAAAAAAAAGACTAGGTAAATACCTATAGACGTAAGTTTCCATTATAGTTTGGTTGGCACAATAATAAAAAAACGAGCTTGGCATTTTATTATTATTATTCAGTGCTGCTGAATAGAAGGAGAAGAGAAAAAAAAAGATTTTGTGGCATCATTCACTGAAATAAAGAAGCTGAGAAGATTGTTTTGCAGTTTTCTTATTATAAAGAAAGAAAAGCATGACATATCCGGCATGCTTCGTTGAATTCACAAAGGAGAAGAAGAGAGAAAAAAGTAATGATGATGATGTTGTGTAGTGTAGTGCCGATGCCTTTTAGGCACGACTACTGCTGCTGCTGTTGCTGTTGCCGCTCTATACTGCTAAGGAATCTTGAATCTGGCAAAAAGAATTTCATTGATGAAATTCTTCAATACAAATGAGCCTTAAGGCAAATAAATATTTAGAGAAAGAGAGAAGAGAGAGAGAGAGGAAGAAAGTAGAATGTATAAAGAGAACAGCCTAAGGATGCAAAGTTCAAAGGAAGAAATTTAGTTTAATTAAATTTGATAATGTGTTTGAAAACTTTTAATTTTATTTTGGCAAGACAGCAGCAGCAACAGCAGCAGCACCACCACCAGCAGCCATGTAGGAGGTATATATAGACCTTGGGTTTTAAAGACTACACACGCAAATGACTTTTTTTAGCCGAGGATAAGAAATTATTGTTAACTGTCTCCAAGCACATATAAGATGAAAATTTAACAGCATTTTATATTTA
>JAHZMT010001249.1:0-20010 GCA_027743785.1 Sinhomidia bicolor
CGGATCGCATTTTGGCATTCTCAATGAGATCGACCCTTTTCCATAAAAGATGAACATTTCTCCTGCATTACATACACCATCATAAACATAAGCTCTTGTAAAACAAAATCCATATTATACGTCTGCTTGTTCACAAAATAACACTGCAGCAGCCACTCTACTTTACACACCAGAACGACACGTTATTAATTCATAATAATAATGATGCAGTGTGTAAGCATGGGAAAACGGTTACTTACTTGAGATTCTTACAAAAGCGAGTAGTGCCATCTACTTTGCTAAAAATTCAACATTAATATATGTTATGATAGTGAACCTCCATTCAAGCTAAGAAGACTAAAAGCTGAAGCAGTATATAGTGGTGTCTTTAGCTTGTCTGAAATCATATAAGTAGGTCTCTGCTTGCTGCTGCTGCTGTTGCTGATGATGATGCATTTTTTTTCTTTCTTTTTGACTGTGCACACAAAAAAAGTATTCGTGCTAAGAGCACATTAGTTTCGCTTTTCTCTCCTTTCCCAAAATATATCTTAACGAAAACAGAGAGAGAGAGAGAGGAAGAGACGGGGAGGAAGCAAGTAACTCGCAAGCAATTTAGACAAGAAGACGTGAATAATTGAATTGGAAAGTCACTCACTTCAATTTTCTCTCTTTCTCCTCTTTTTATTCTTTTAACGACAACTTTTCTTCTTCTCCTTCTTCCACCACTTTCTTTAGAAACAGCTTTGCAAAGAAAGAAAGAAAGACCACACTACTGCAGCTTTATTATTTTTATTTTTATTATTAGCATTAGCATGATGGAGAAAAAAAAGTCAAAAGAAAAGCACACTCTCTCACCCTGCCTCTCTCTCTCTCTTTCTCTCTTCTACACACTCAGAATGTGCACTCAGAAAAGTCGCCGTCGTCGTGCTCACTTCACATTTTCTCTATTTAACAGCCTTTAGCTAAATTGATATTAAATATACCTATATACATTGTTATTATTACTGTGCTGCTTCTACTGCTGCTGCCAGCAAGCAAGTAAACTACTTTTACTTTGGTGGATTCCACTTTATTTCTGTAGCGGTGGTTTCTGTTCAATGCGATATGATGACATTAAGACCAACTTTGGATGATGATGATGATGATAGAGCAAAGTAAGTGAGCAAGTGTATTTTTAGTATGACGATTATACCCTCCCTGTCTCTTTGCTTATTAATTTTTTTTTCTTCCATTTATCCTCTCGTCTGCTGATTGGTATCAATTAAATGTACTTGACGTTCTGAATCATTCTTTTGTACGAACGCAAGCACATTTCTACATATTACATAAATGGAATGGAAAAATACTGTGTGTTCAATGCTCAGGTCATAAAGTGCAGAAAAAAGTCAATTACATTTTTCTTTATGCGCACGTCATCATCATCAACTTCCAAGCTAATTGGGACAAGTGTGTAATATAAACGTTCTCAAATATGGAAACTTGAAAATACTATCTTGGGGCAAAAAATATGAATTTTCTGAGACTTTCCCCGGCATCAAAGAAACAGATGGCTAAAAAAGCAAAGGTATAATCTAATAGTTCACAAGTAGATATTTATGCAGCTTATGGATTACTACACAAAATGTACACATATGTATCAACGTGTTGCCAAAATTTGAAATCGTACGTTATTATTAGTATCCATTTATCTTGATGAGTGCCGAGGAATTCGCACAGAGAGAATATAGTAGTAGTGGTAGTACTAGTGTGGCGATGCTTTCTCTATTTTCACTTCACTTTTATTTCTGTTTCCCCCCGTAAATAACATGTCCAGGGAGCAATAACTAAGAGCCATGTTTGTGTATGACTTGAGTATAAAAACGAGCAAACAGAGTGTTTATGGTGGTAGAGCAAAAACATGTCCAGGGAGCAATAACTAAGAGCCATGTTTGTGTATGACTTGAGTATAAAAACGAGCAAACAGAGTGTTTATGGTAGAGCAAAAAAATTTATAGAAATATAGAAAAGTACTGCACAGTAGCACACAGCGTAGCTGTAGCTGTGCAGTTGGAAGAAGGAAGGAAGGAAGCGTGTTGCACTGGCAGCTGTAAAGTTGTAGCCACAATTCACTTTTTTTGCCTAGTTGCTTATTTACCGTCTGTCTGATAAAGGGCACCACTACTACTAGCACATTGCAACATAAAATTGATGTTTTATTATAGCCGCATGCTTGCCTGCAAGTACAACAGAGCACGTATACAGTGCAGATGAATGAGTCAGATGGAGGAAAAAACAGCAATACACACGTGGAGCAATATATATTCATTAAGCACTTACAACAACGCAACAATGCAACATGCTGCTGCTCTCGTCTACTCCACCTTATCTTTCGATTAATACAAAGTGAAAGCATGTATTTGTAAGCTGGTAGTGAAAATGGGCTACCTAAGCAGACTTTAAGAAATACCCTAGAGCTTATTTGAAGACTTGGAGTTTCAACAGGAGTGTTGGTCGCTCATTCGCATATCTATAAAGTGTATTTATTTAACAACTAATTTATGTCACACGGTGAATTTATTACTCCGCAAATGAGACTAAATGGATATATACAAGACACATGCGTACTATCATATATCTGCTCACAAAACTAGTGTAAAAGTCGTTGGGAGGACCAGAGAGATGGTCTGGTCACTGCTGCTGCTAATTGGTATCATTTGGAACGTTTCTAAGTTTTATGGCGTATGTACATACGTAGACTATCCGCACTAGTGTGCCATTTGCATAAAAAACAAGCAGTAATGTCAAAACAGCCATAGTACAATAAATGTATATCACTGTCTTAAGAAAATGTTGTAGACATGTTTTTAGACCCAAACTGAAACCCAGTTTTATTCCAAGTGAAAGATGTAAATAAATTTATCAGCAGTAAATTCCGACTGACTGAAAACATAAAAATAAATAATTCTTATTGTATCGCTGTGAGTAATTTTTCTTTGTTAAAAATAAATGCACTTCTCTAAATGCCTCTGACCTCTCTGCTTCTGCTGCACTTGCAGCACAGCACAAGGCAAGAAGCGTGCAGGTACACCCTACTCAAATTAGCGCTGTGCCATAGAAACTTCTATAGGTAACTTCCATCCAAGTTGTTGTTTTTCATTTCTCCAATTATTTATTTTCGGTCTTGGCCGGTCTTCAGCAGAAATAAAGAAAAATTTCAATAGTGTGCCGTGGTCGTCAGTCAGTGCCAGAACATATCCAAGTTTTCCTGAGCAATCAAAACTTTTAAATCCTCTCAACAAACTCTTAGTTTCATCGCTAGCATTACCCAAGGTGTAACATTTCTCCGTGCTGCTGTACAAATGGCAAGTAATCCACCGGCTCAGACTCCAGTTGTCAACAACCCTAGAGTCCAAACTCCAAAGAGAAGGAGCCTCCCAGCCAACCCATTCATTTTGTACTACCGGGACATGTTTCGACAAAATAGGGGCAACATGTTCGAAACTGCCAAGGTATGTGGCCAACGTTGGAAGGAGCTGCCAGAGGCTCAAAAAGACGTCTACAGGAAGCGGTATGCCCGAAACGTCTTGCTCGAAAAAATCCCATTGGTTCGACGATTCAAAAGGCGTCCAGCTAAAGTTTATAAGGTGGCAAGAAAGGCTGACAAGATTAAACTGGCGGCAAAAAAGGCAATGCAGCAGCAGCTTCTAGCAGCACAGGGTCCTGTACCACAGCCTCCAGTTGGACAGCAAGTTGCACAGGCAAAACCATAATGACCCATGATGGTTGAATGAGCATGAAAATAAAAAAGAAGAGTACCATTGTCGTCTTCCGAATCCAACAACGGCCATCTTTATCAATATAACTAATCCATATTTCTTCTTTTGTCTTGTTTGACAAATTACCAATAAGTCAACTGTACACTAATGCTATTTATCTGTAACTAACTTGTAATTTGTAATAACTTTGTATTCAATGTACCTAATATCTATTTAATACAAAACTTAAAATCTTGAAACATTACAAAAATCCCTTGATAGTCTATTATTATTTTTTAATACTTTTTGCAATCACCGTAAATAAGACTCATTTATTCGATTCTAGTAAAGTTATTCATTAAGTTTTCATATCGCATCCTCTCATCGTTTTCAGTCCACATGACTTTTGCTCAATCCATTTAAATTTTTTTATAAGTCTATAGTTAGATTTGAAGATAGCACAAGACTGCTTACGATGCAAGTATAGTAATCTTAAAATACACCAATCGAAAGTTAGCCGTATATTTAGCAGTGCCACCAAGTACAATTAAACTGTGATGTATGTACGTAGCCTCCTAACGTCCTGGCATCATTACCGTTCAACATTATCACAAGAGCATGTTCAACTTCATCAGCAGCAGCAGCATAGACAAGTAACAAAGTCGTTATCTTTCTCCTTCGATTGACGTAAATTACAGGTCTGCTGATAGTACTGACTCCTTCCAACTATTTAAGGCTCCGTCTGGCTTCTCAGCAACTCAAGCATAAACACACATACGTGTGCATGACGTACGTACGTACGTACAAAACCACTTCAACTCTTTCTCTCTCCGTCAGTCAGTCAGTCAGTACGTCTCTTTCCATTTTCTCCCTTGCTCTCCACCAGTGCAGTAGACTGCTTTGAAAATAATCACAAATGATCAACGTGAAGAGCGAAAGATAGAATTCTTCCTGGAAAATGAGCTTTTGATGCTTCCTCTTGTTAGACAATTTCATCACTGGATTTCTCCATTCTTTTGATTCAACGCAAGACAAGGCACACAGGAGCACACAAAATTGTACCACTACTAGCAACTTAATTCAAGTAAAAGTTGGGCTTCATTTTCCTTCTGACTGCAAAGCACGATGATGATGACTACACCATACACTAATGGTCACGCCAAACCATATGATCTCCTACTCGTTGTCATTTTCTTTCTCATCATCAAAAAAGGCTCTCTTCATAATACGTCTATAGTCTATATAGCGGATTCACTGCCATTATTACACAATAGAAAATATTCAACAGAGTATTTCGGTAGCTCTAAAACGTAGTTTCCGTAATTTCCTGCTGTCATTATTACGTACAATAGAATTTCTTTCTACTCCCAACAGCCTGGTGGTGAAAGTGGGGAAAACAGGGAAAAGGTTTCCTTTTTTACCCTCCTGTCACGTCATCACTTGATTATCATTATTATCATCATCATCATCAACAACAACAACATCTTATACAATCACTATACTGCAGTTGCTCCCAATCAATTCAGCCCATAACAGTAACATTTCCATATTATATTTTTCTAGTTCATTTCATCTTTCTTCTTTTAAATTATTATTTATTATTACTTTTTACTATTCATCGTTCCATGTTGAGCTCTTTAGTGACTTTCTTCATGACTTTTGTACCTTCCTATTTTTTTCCTTCATCAACTTCATCATCAGCATGAAACTCAACTCGTCTTTCTCTACTCTAATAGTCATCGACTTGACAGTCTTTTGCCAACTTTCATCTTAAAACACTCTTATTTCAATCAAACTTCAACTTCTCGTTCGTGCTTTTCAAGTGCATTCTATCTATGCCAAATCTCTTGTTTTCTCTTGATTCTTCTGACATTCTTCTTCTTTATCCTAATACATATTTTTACAACATGCAACCTTACACGCATATATACCCAAATATGCATTTTCCTTTGAGTGTCTCGCAGCAGGTCGTCCTTTCTACTCTATTAGATGTAATGTACCTACCGCTTGTGTCTTGTCACTCTGGTCAAGTTGCTGACTGAATGATGAGCTAGCAGCAGCAGCAGCAGTACGCATGGCTTCAGTTCTTGTCTAGTTTGTTGGAGTGGTTGGTGTATTCAAGCATGAATATCCCTTTGTCAGCTCTGCTAACTCTTTTGACATGCTTCTCATCATCAAGAGATGAGTGTTTCTGCTGCTGCTGTGTGCTTTGCATCTTGCATAATTCCACCTTGCTCTCTCTCTCTCTCCGCTCTTTAGTTTTGGCAGTGTTTTGTGATCAGCATTGTCCCCATTTCGTTTTCATCTGCCACCACTCACTGATTGCAACCTGTTTTATGTATGTACATTTTTGCTACACAAAAAGACTGCGCTCCTATTCCATGAAATGAATTTGCTCCAGGTGCTTTTACTTCATTTGATCAAAACTTTCCAAAAAAGGGAATAATATACGTAGCAGGTTCAATACAGATATGTTATGATGATGATGATGATGTCGATGATTCATTTTCCTCTTCATATAATCTTCGCATGCAAAAATACAAAAACGGTTTAAAATTGCGTACTATTCACCTATCTCCATATTACACATGACTCTGTACAAAAGCGCCTTTGCTCTTTATGGCATGAAAGGAGAGCCCACATCTGTCTTTCATCTTTCTTTACCTCTCTCTTTTTCTCTCTCAAACTTACTCACACATACAATACATCTGTGCGCTGAAACCTAACCGAAACACGTAGATGGCCAGTCATGCTTTAAACCGCTTCTGGGGATTCCCGTGAATTCACCTCCTACTCTTGTTCCACCATCATCCCCAGTTTGTTCTCTCTCTCTTTCTCTCTCGTGGAGGAAAATTACAGGACAAGATACATAGGTAGCTTCAAAGTTGCACGATGCCACGTACGCTTTTTACAACTCCCTTTTGCAAATGGCAAAGGGAAAAGGAATTTTGACAAATGTTGCGGAAATGGCGAGTGTCACTTTGTATTATCCACAGAGCCACCGTCACCACCACCGCCACCATTTTCTTTAAATTTTTCAAGACAGCAAGGGATCCTGTTAAAAAGGCACAGAATTAAGCTTTTTCTTCTTCTTGAGCTTACGCTGCTGCTTTTTCCTTGACTATTCTGATGACAACGCCTTTCTTCCTTTCCATTGCGTCATTTAAAGTGCCTCCGGACCATATAAAACGCGCGGATACATATAGGTAGCGTCTGAGGAAAATGAAAGGATTTTGCAACAAGAAAATATATCTCTCTCCCCCCTTGTAACCCATTCATTAGTTGAAAGCAGCAGCAGCCGCATTGCTTTCACAGGATTCACTCGTGCAACGTTGTAAAATTCTAATCATGGAACGCTGAAGCACTCAAAAGAAAGTCGTCGTCGTTCTTCTTCTTCTCCTTCTCCTTCTTCTTTTTTTCCTTTCATCATCAAATACAGAGCTCAGCATCATCATCAAAAATGCCCGGTGTAACTAGATAAAATGTGTACAGACTAGAAAACTCATCGCCTCTCTCAGTGTATGTACCCAGATATATAAGTTTACATATACATACCTACTTACATATATTTTCCAAGTTAATTCACCATTCAAGCTTATTGACTCTTTTTCTTGTACACCATAACCGGATACATTTTCCGCATAAATCTTACTCACCATCTCCGTATCTCTCTCTCTCTCTCGCTCTACCCTCCTATCTCCATGTGTTTTATACTGGTGGTATCCCCATCATCAGATTTCCGTTTCGTTACACAAGACAAACTACTTACTTTGCTATATCATCTTCATCATCATTAGATTGAGATGAATTTTCATCATGGTCATCATCATCGTCATCACGATGTACTTGCTGATAGGAGGAAATCCATATACACGTGTCGTGCCCCTGCCCATATATATGTGCACTGTGAAGATGAAGAAAAGGGATGGAATATGCAGATAAGAATGTTTTACACGTTGTTTACAACAGGCCTTCCGGTGAATTACAGCAGCATCAAGTGGAAAAGGAAACAGGATATGGATGGATGGAGTAGAGAATAAGGAACAAGACGAAGAACTAGACTTGAGGGAAACACTAGGTGTCTTGTTCATGCAGTACAACATTTTCTCTCTTTTGCGTGTTTGAAATGCATGCAGGCGCCGTTGCGTTGCCGTTCCTTAATTGAAATTCTGGTCGTGTAGTTGTTGGGCTGTTCACATAGACAAGTTGGGTGGGAGTACGCTTCTCTTCTGAGTGAGGGTGATCGTGTGGTGTGGCAGAGTAGTGCTGGTGCTGCTGCTGGTAATAAAATGTTCATTGCTGCTGACGTCGCTGCTGCCGCGCCACATCTATTGCGGCTTATGTACGTGGCTAGAAAAGATGTTGACGATGAGGATCATATGATGATTATGATAAATACGCAGATTCTCTGGAGTTATCATTACTTGAAATATATATACACGTATAATAATGCATGACGATGATGATACATAAATGTAGTTACAAGCATGATACATGTCATGTCAAAAGGGAGAACCAAGAAGAGTTAAGCAAGAAGAAGATACAAAAAACATTTTTATACCAAAAAATACTCATTTGTCTATAGCGTGATTTTCCAGTAAAGTAGATAAAAATAACACAGACATGTTTTATGAACAATCTTGAAAGGAAATAACGGTAAACCGAAAAAAAAATGCTTTTTCACAATATGCCTCTCTCTCAATTTACAATATTATACAAGTATGTGTTGAACGAAATGGGGCGAACATGGAAAAAAATAAATATTTATTTAAGCGTGTCTATCGAAAAATTGAATATCATTAAATTTTCTATACAGTGAAGAAAATGTTTAAAATGTTACCCTGTTTATCTGAAAGGAATATGTACATCTTTATATGAATTTATATTATTCCAGTCATCCTTAAAACTATTTACTTGTTTTGGTTTGAGGATAATAATAATAATTGTTTGCAAAGATTCTCTAACGAGTCGAGTGGTTTGGGAGGCTGTTATTGCTGTGTCCCTGTTATGTTTATGCTATACTTAATTCTTGCTTCGTTTTCTTTTCTCACTCCATTGTCACAAAATAAAGTGTAATTTATGACGAGGAAAGCGTCCTCTGAGAAAAGTACGATTTTGTGGAAACAAGCATAGTGCACTCGTGTCGTTCTGATTTAATTGGCTTGTTTAGAAAAAAATGGAAATGGGAGCTGCTGCTGCTACAAGACTTTGTAGAAATTCCTGGAAAATAAATATACTTTGTTGTCTCTCTCTCTGTGTTGGACAATGTTTGTGCATCAGCAGGATCTCCCCGGGTAGATTCCAGATTGCTGAAAATGCATGTTCAAGTTAGTTTAGTCCACTTGCTGAAAGTGAGCCAAACCATATTGCATCTCTAGAGAAGGAACGCACAAACAAGTTGTATCAATATTGATCCTCATCTTTTTATTCGTAAACGATTTGCATCTCATCGTCAACAACAATAATACTAATGCAATCCACTATCATCATCATCATCATCATCAGCCACTCTAGCTTATTTGACCAAAGATTTAATTGGTGTTTTCATCAGGAACCAGCAAAGCATACACACAAACACTATATCTCGCCTGCCTGCCTGCTGCTGTTGCGGCATGACATGAAATGGAAACTGTTTTATTCCGACGAAATCCAATACCATTTATATTCTTTTCTCGTTCTCCTTGTTGCCCTTTTCATTTCCCTTTTTTATTTTATTAATATTACTACTCTTTTGCCGACCAGATTGCGTTTGGCTGTGTGATGTGATCACATAATTTTTGTTTGTAATTTTTTTTGTCCAACATGCTCTCTGATTATTTTTGTTGTTGCCTTTTGCTATACCTACCTATTATACATGTATATAAATGAGTTTCTCTCATTCTCACTATCTGTTGGAAGCGCGGAAAATTAACATTTTCAAAGGATTTACCATGCTCTACTGTAGATATGTATGTGTAATTAAACGGAAAGTTCTCGTGTACCAATTTGAAATTGTAATTTGCAAACACAAGTACAAGTTATCAGTAATATATTTTCGTTGATGAGAACAAGCAAACCGCATTTTTTTCTGCCAGATTCATTATATTTAACTACTCTTCTCTTTTAACCACTTTTCTTTCTTTCTATCTATCTGCTTTTCAGATTTGGAACAAGTGCTCAGGTTGCGCTACAACGTATCCCGTGACGACTACAGTATTCTGGAGATGGTAATTCTCAAATCCGTGCCACAAAAAGCTGGCAGTTCTCAGTGGAAATTTGCTGGAGCCTTAATTTACGCCACAACAGTTCTCACCACTATCGGTAATCAAATCAAATTTAATTTCTGCTTTCGGGGCTTACATTCCCATTATATCTGTATATAGTATACTACTTATATGTCTTTATCCTTTTACTACTAACTAGTACAGCAGCCCCTCACAAAAAAATACAATATTGCAAAAATTTGCTCTTTCTTCCTTTATTCTCATTTTCATCATTTGGAATGAGCAAGTCATAATATATAATCTTATCACCAGAGAACATTGTCGCCTTTTTTTCTTTCTTTCTTGCTGGTGGAGAAAATGCTTGTCACGTTGTCTTCGTCATCAAGTCGCGTCGTCATCATCATCCATGCCATCTGCCTCCTTTCGAGCAGATGATATCTTGATGGCAAAAGGGCATGTCTCTCTCTCTCCAGAAAATAGAGGAAAAGGACGTGAAATGCACACCGTAATAGAATATCTGTACTATAAATGCACACACACACATACAGACAGAGGCATTCATTCATTCATTCCAAGCACACAATGCTTGGTCTTTTTTCCCTACCAACCAACCCACGACGACACACTTCTTGATCGACTTTTCTTGCCTCTTCTCTGTGGTCGACCAAAAAGAAGAGAGATGAAGATGAATTTCCTACCAACCAACCCACGACGACACACTTCTTGATCGACTTTTCTTGCCTCTTCTCTGTGGTCGACCAAAAAGAAGAGAGATGAAGATGAACCAGCGTTTCTTTTTTCTACTTTTCTTTCGTTATTTTTTCTGAAAAAGGGAGAAATGGATAGAAGCAAAGGGATAAAAAAATCCACTGGGGACTGCCACCCCTGCTTGTTCTCCAAGTGGAAGGGTTGATAGATCGTGAGTAATACGAAGATCACGAATTTATTCCTTCTTTTTTTCTACTTCTCTCTGATTTTTTCCTCTTCTTCATCTTCGTAACAGTTTTACTTGTCTTGTCAGGTCACTGTCTTGTCTATTCAGAACGAGGGAGAGAGAGAGAACAGCGTCTCAAGGAGATGCGGTGAGTACTACTACTACGAGCAGTTACAAAAATAAAAATATAGACAAGAATAAAAGAGGCATATCCATGTTTTCTTTCGTTTTATACTTTCTCGTCAGAAATAAAAAGAAAAAAAAGTCAAGTAAGTCAGCGGCATGACCGCGACGTAGGATACCAATTACACTGGACAGACATACACACACACACAAGAACAACCACCATAGCCAAACCAAACTACCACCACCACCACCGCCACTCCTTCTGCCTGTCAACGGACTTTTGTACTGCAATCAACTTTTTGGTCGCAGTATGAACCCTACAGACTATGCCAATGAATGCATGTACATAATACATGCCTACCTAGATAACTAGGTTTACTCTTGCTATATAGCTGTACTGCTATAAAAAAGTTGTTATCGCCATGATTTACTTTTTATGCTCTGGTCCTCTTTTTCTCTGCTTTGGTACTTTTCCCTCTTTCCTTTTTTCTACCACGAAGTCATCATATGTCATAGAAATTCTTTCTGGAAAGATTTCCCTTTGGGTATCTTCCTCCGCCAGTATCATCATCATCATCATCATCATGCATTCCATATGCGTTATCTCTTACTTAGCACACTTGCCTTGCAAGACTTTTTATAAGGAATAAAAATGTGCACAGAGGGAAAGAAAAAGCAGTAAAAAACGTAGCAATGCGCAATGTGGTTATAGTAATACGATACGAAACCTAGTTAGAGTGTCGTTCATACAATACGTCTTTGGAGAAGTAAACTGAAAGAAATGCATGTGCACATTATTATTATTATTATTATTATTATTATTAAAATAATATACCACATGTCCGATTCTACAGAGTGCAATGTAATCTCAACTCTAAGAAATAAATGACTTGCTTCCCTTTGCGAATGGAGTGCAGTGATTTGTCAGCGGTATACAAAAAAAAGCTAAGAAAAAAGTAAAAATCATAAAAAGGCATTAGTGGGCAGGCATTACTAAAAAAAGTACTTCAATCTTTTCAGAACAAGAGAAAAAAAGAAAGAAAGAAATATACGAGCCTTACATCATTGAAGCAGAATATTATACAATAGACCAACTTGACGTCAAGAAGAAGTAAAGAAAAGAAATCATGAAAATATTATTTAGTTTCCGTGTATGTAATGCGCTGCAACTATTTATTCGTACACCAGCTCGCTGCTCAAAACGTGGTCATTTTTACGTTGAAGCTTTATTATTATTATTATTATTATTATTATATGCTTGTTATTTTCTACTGCATTATGAAGTTGGAGTGACCAAAAAAAATATAATGTACAGCAGTAGTAGCCACTTTGAGATTTTCAAAAGAAAGAGAAAACAAGTAAAGAGAGTAATGTACTAGAATTGAAAGGGAAAAATGTTAAAAAAGAGGTTTCTTTTCAGTCAATAAGAAGAAAGAATCGAAATACATGGAAGCAAAAGTGTAAAAAAATGCACAAGACTTTATACTTTCTTCGTTCTTCCACGAAAAAAAAATTATTAAGAATAGATTTTCTCTCTATTTTTGCCTCTTGCTCACATTCACATGCTCATATTGCACATAGTAGTCACATCAGCAGAGACATAAAAAGGAGGAAAGAAAGGAAAGTTATTATTGCTATTATGCTGCTGCCACCATGATATCCTAATCCCCAATGTCCAAATCAAATTAGGCTAAACATATGGCATCCACAAGAGAATTTTTTTTACTACTCTTATTTTTTTTTCTCTCCTATCATAACAGTATACCAGTTGCTGTTGCCCGCCTGCCTGCCGTATAATCCAGTGCTACTGCAGAATATTTATGAACGGTATCATATCAGCGAAAAAAAGGAGAAAATTGTGAAAAGAACATTAAGTAGACTTATTGAGAAAACTAAATGGAATTGAGGAAGAGAGAGAGAGAGGAGGGAATAAATAGAATGATGATACGATAAAAATGAGTATTTTTTCATTTTTACAACCTTTTGTCATGTTTTTCGTCTGTGTTGAAGGGAATATATATATATAGAGAGAGGAGAGGAAGGAGAAAAAAATGGCACAATGGCAGTGTACAACATGCTATACCTATTTACAGAGCAGCGCCTACTTTACACTTATCGCCTTTTTTTGCCTTTTGCCAACATTTTGTTCCTTTTTTTTCTGGCGCAACTTTTTCCATACACAATTTGTAGGGTGCTGGAGGCAAGGAAAAAAAATGTATTAAAGTAGCTAAACCTGTGTGTGAAGATGGAGAAAAATGGTACATTTTTAGGTACTTTCGTCAAACACACACACACACACACAAGAGTTATGACAACTTTGATATTCTTGAGCCTTGAGCTTTGAAGCATTCAATAGTAAAATATAATAAAATTCAAAATTGACAGCATAAGTTTTGCATTTGCTGCTTGAGTTATTTTTGTAATAACAACATGGGAAACATGCTTTTCTGTACAAATCTTGTAAGTATTTTTTGACTGGCTAAAATGATTGCCGAGTCAAAATTATATTAAAAATTTACAGCTCCATTTGCAGCTTCCAGTCATGTCATTCATTCCCTTACAGTGTAAATAAATAAGCTGTTTATTATTATTATTATTATTATTTCAATAAAAAAACATCTCATTTAAAATTTTTGCAAGCAGCCATATGTCAAGCATTAGCGAATTTGTTTTGGGAATGAATAAATGTGTCTACAAATGAAACTAGTGGAAAATACGTATTACATGACCTGAATTTGATTTGCATTTTTAAAACGAAATTTATCATTTACAGTATGATTACCTTTTTTTTAAAAAATTCTACACGGCCCTAATAAAACCTGCAAATTTATTCGTGCTAGGCATAACCGCCAGCACCTTAAAATGCTCAAACAGCGGGTGTACATTTCAGATTTCACGGGTTTCCGAGATTTTCATCTGAAAGTTCATATTTAATATTTACAGTAAATTACTAAGGTACTAATTCCAGTATAGCTGCAAGTGACATTTTCCCATTACTTCATTAAAAAGGCCATTAAACAGAATTAGTTAGCACCACGCCTTGTATGTGTATGTACGTAAGTACATCCATATGTACGTGAACATGTATATTGGTATGTAGGCATGCACAGAAAAGTGTAATTCAATTTCGTGAAGGCAGCTCCAAATAATCCAAACTATAAGTAAACTAAATGAATTGTTTCTCTCAATTTCCTCGCGCATTGTGTAACTTAATTTAAGTAAGTCCACTGACGGCAGTGTTATCTGGCAAACTTATCCGTCCTCAGGCAGGATTAGATGGTAATGGAAACGAACAAAAATGAAATGTGCCTACATACCTAGTAGTAACATGTAATTATATGTATACTCAAAAACTATATACATTATTATAGTGTTGCATTAGTCGTATTAGCACACACCAACAAAATATCTCATATTGTAGCAACACCCCACCACCACTACTGCTGCATCACTATACATTTCACCATGTTATTTTTCAACTCCAATCACAGCGAACCGAATGTAGAACCAGAACTGTGGAACTACAAAAAAGCAGAAAGTGAATAAAAATGTAGAGAGTTTCATCCTATTTATTTATCTATCTGACGCACACACACACACACAAGTATATATAAAACGCGCAATCTTATTTCCCTTCTCTCATTTTGTGAGTAGTAACATGTAATTATATGTATACTCAAAAACTATATACATTATTATAGTGTTGCATTAGTCGTATTAGCACACACCAGCAAAATATCTCATATTGTAGCAACACCACCACCACCCCACCACCACTACTGCTGCATCACTATACATTTCACCATGTTATTTTTCAACTCCAATCACAGCGAAACGAATGTGGAACCAGAACTGTGGAACTAAAAAAAAAGGAGAAAGTGAATAAAAATGTAGAGAGTTTCATCCTATTTATTTATCTATCTGACGCACACACACACACACAAGTATATATAAACGCGCAATCTTATTTCCCTTCTCTCATTTTGTGTTATTAAGATAGGATTACTTTTCTACGTATTCTTTCCAACTTTTCTAAAAGAGATAGTTGGAGAAACAGAACAAAAAAAAAATTGAAAGCCAAGCACACAATCATAATGCTTTTTTTCTGGGTATAGAAGATCAGAGTAACACCATCAAACGAAATGGTGCTATTTTCAAAATATGGACCACTACCCCAGAAAGAAGAAGAAAAAAAATTCAGAATGACTTTCTCTTCTTATGATTACAACACAACATGTACAATATTGACTCTTTTGTATGTGGTCATAAGTTGTTTTTTTTCTCTCTGCTATGCTGCTGTTGCTGTTAGGTTGGGTATACGTGCGGCATTATATTAGCTTAACATTTTTTCCCCTTTTTTCTATATTTTTTTCGGGTGAAAGTGTATTGTTTTGTTGTTGTGGAGAAAATGCGCCAAGAAGAAGCATCCATGATCCTCTGGAGAATGCTAAGTCCTTTTTATATTCTCTTCTGGCCAACAACCATTTTATTTTTTTCTGGATGAGTAACCTCAGCCTCAATCTTTTCTTCTTGGGAACACCAAAAAACAGTGGACTGTCTGTGTGCTTGTTATATGGGTACAAGTATATAGTGTAGTGGTGGTGGTGCAAGCAAACACTACTGCTGTCCTAGATGACTAGCAAACACATTTGCGTTGTGGTAAAATAGGAAAAGAAACAATAAAAAATAGTCTTATACTTTTCTCCACCACTACCACCTTAGAATATAACACTATATATATATTTCTATTATTTGGTTTGATATAAATGGGAAATATTACGTGGTAGCGTTATCTACACACACCGAAACTTATTGCCATTTTGCGTAGTCACAAGTAGATATGTGCCTAGGTATAGTAGAATTAAGAGCAGGGCAAGTGTGTACAATAATGTGAAGTGGGAGTTCCCAGGCGTCAAGCTGGAAAAAAAGCTAATGCTTCCCTTTCTGCAAGGATCATATCATAAGGGCAGCATTCAACCGCAGTAGTGGTGTGGCAAAGACGGATGCTGGATCTGGGTGCTGGTGCTGATGCCATGTGCCACGATCCGTGACAATGAAACTAATAAAATAAAATGAAGAAACTACTGTTACGGTGGTAACGCTGGTGGTGGAATAGGGTTTGGCAGTTTGGATAGGTGAAAGGCTTACTGGTGCACAAATAAGTAGATGCCGGGTAATGTAAATCAAGAAATGCGCAAATTATTAAGTAGCGAAAGCTGATCA
Organism: Sinhomidia bicolor; assembly: GCA_027743785.1. Taxonomy (NCBI): domain Eukaryota; kingdom Metazoa; phylum Arthropoda; class Collembola; order Entomobryomorpha; family Entomobryidae; genus Sinhomidia; species Sinhomidia bicolor. The sequence continues at coordinate 16,200 of JAHZMT010001249.1, forward strand.
AGCTTCTTTATGGGAATGTATGTCCGTCTGTCCGCCCGTGAACTGGAATCAAATTTTGTCTTTATGCAATTTTTGCTTACCGAAACGTTCAATAGCGAGTTATCCTTTCTGTTTTATATGACTTTCGCTACTTTTCTATACTTTAATTGTGAACCTATTAAAAATAATTTTTTAATGAGATGAGTCGAGTGGACAGAGGAAGAACGCAAGTAATGTTGAAAGTCGTAATAAAGCTACTCAAGCAATCTTAGCATTCGTTTTGTATGTCCTTCATTTGCCTCTTTTTGCTTACATAAATTTCACAACCTCATAGGTAGTATTATTATTGTAAACAAATTAATTGTGCGATTGCAGAATTCTATTGTTTACTGGAATTGGAAGCATTAATAAAGCACAATGGGAGTTGCTAATTGGCATAAGTTAAAATGTTTTATTAAAAGAGAATATTGCACACAGTCAACAGCTTTGTGCTACAACTGACAATGATACAATACAGTTTAATAAGCTGTTGGGGGTATAGTTGTTTTATAATCTTGCTCCATGTTATAGTAAACAGCAATAAAATGGATTATAAAAGAAACTAGGCAATAAGCATATATTCCTACGTAGTAATATTTTGCTTCCACACAGTGAGGTCCGACGAGTATGTTAACTAGAGCCGCAAGAGATTTTAAACTTTGTTGCAGGTTTAGAGCTGTGGTGATAGCAAAATTTAAACGGAGCAATTGGTAGAGAAAGGAAATATGAAAGAGCAGTCGAGGAGAGAAATATTGAGTTGTTTGTTCGAGGTTTTATGTAGCTCTGGCCTGAAAGCAATCAATGGAGCCATAGCAAGTCTTCTCCACGAAATTCCACTCACCACCCACCCCTCTAATTACATTTTCTGAGAAACTCAATTTCCTCCTCTGCTCTTTTTCAATCGAACAAATAAATAATTTGTATGTTGTTGGAGAGCAGAATTTCTGTACAGCAGATACTTTTTAAAAGATTGTATCGTTTTCATAGACATGGAAAAAATAATAGAACGCCCGGATTTTGCTATGCAGCAGCAGAGATTGGTATCTTTGCCAGAAATATATATTTGGCTACACTTCTTTAGCTGTTTCTTTACTCCCAGTTTTCTATGTAAAGATGGACAGCAAAGAGAAAACGCGTTAGTATATCAACTTATTGTTTTTAAATTTTTTAGCACACACCCAAACTTATTTTGCTGCATTCGGAAAGAGTCAAAAATTGTGTGGCCAAATATTTCTAAATACCAATCATTGTTCAGAAGGTTAAATTGATCAATCTGCTTGATATGACACTCGAGACAGGCCGTTGTATGCAAAATATAGTTAATGGTAATGCCAATTGTTAAAAAAAATTTATGTAGGTAAGCTTTGTAGTTAATAAAGTTTGTTCACTTTTAAATCAAAAAGTGTCAGACTTTGTCCGAGTATGTGCTTAATAGAAACTGTGATAACTGAACTGTGATTATAATATCACTCAAATAATAAGTAGCTTCCTGTTGAGCTACTTGCGTTTCGTTACGAGTCCTTTTTTAAGAATCCTTTTTATTTATGAAATGAATATCCGTTCACACTTAAAAACGTAAAGATAAATCATTTTTATAGCTTCAGATGCTCCATTTTCTTTTTACGCCCCGCAAAATTTGATTTCATACGTCTTACACAGGATGTAGCACATCCTTCCTTTGCGTAACATAAATAGATACGTGTATATCTTTTGCACTAAAAAGAAAAGGAGAACGGAAGTTTTCTGTTTTCAAAAAGAATACGTTTTACGTATTGTTGAAATGGTGCTGTTGAATTACAATTATTAAAATGAATCAAAATTTCTTATACCATAAATAAAACTCTATTGATTTTCATTTGCCCCAATTAGTCAAGTTTGACCGTTAAACGCGGTTACGACTTTCCATAGGTAGGTCATGCTTCTTATGACATATCATTAAAGCATTACACAACCAGATAAATTCCCGTCTGAATGCCGCAGCAGCAGTTGCCAATTACAATTCATTACAATTTACTTATTCATATTTTCCCAAAATTCATAGTCCTCTTTACATTTCTTTAACATAAACCGCGGTCCAATAATGTATTCAAAATGCTGTAAAAACATTTCTCCAGCAAGGAAACTTTTGTCAGAGCATAACATAACCTATATAACTTACAACCTTTTCAAGTTTCAAAATTGAAAGGACCATTGTTTGCTCAAAGCACAATGCATCTCGCCGACTTAAAGGAAATAAAATGGAAAAAAGAAGTGACAATGAGAAGCAAATTCCTCCAGACTACTGGTTCCATGTCTTTTCCCATTTTCATGGTAAAAAGGCATATGATAAGTAAAGTAATGGTAAAGTNCTCCAGACTACTGGTTCCATGTCTTTTCCCATTTTCATGGTAAAAAGGCATATGATAAGTAAAGTAATGGTAAAGTATATCATGCAAGTATCTAGTTTGATATGCGGAACATGGCCACACATACCACACCACATATGCATATAGCCCACACATATAATAGCAGACTTTCCACAAAAAAAAGTTGCCCGTACGGAAAAGCGTGACATGGTAAGCAAGAGGAGAAAGGATGTAGTTATGTGATTCGAATGAATTATTCAACTGGGTGTCATCGTCATTAAAAAAGTAGTGTGCACAAAAACCCGCTACTTTCACTAGCCACCAGCAGCAGCGGTATCTGCTATCTATATATGTATATATTATATTCCATTAAACTTATACATTTTTTTCTTTACGATATTATTATACTGTCTCTTCTTCACCTTCCTCCCTTTATTGTGCTGACTGACTCCCTTCTTTATTACTACTACTTCTACTTGTTTCCACCACCGCAACGACAATGAACACATCATTGCTTTTATTTATTGCAAAGGTTGTCCATTATAAAATAATATATGCTAGTAGAAGGAGAAGAAATGCCCTCCTCCTCCTCACAACCACAACAAAAAAAAATATCAAATTTCATTACAATTTAATGCAATGCTATCTATATATTATTTGAACATTCGATAGCACCACCACCACTACTATTATTCATGCTTAAAAGACATCGCTTATTTATAATAAAGACGGCGTTGTTGCTTCGTCTATCATTATTATTGGTTTCCTCCTTCTGTCTACTTTTTTTCTATGCTGTTAGCAAATACTTAAATAGCAAATACGACACGTCACTCAGCTTTTCATTGTGATTTTTTGACTTTCATGCAGTGAAGATGACGTTGTCTCCCTTGTTCCAATAGTTTAGTCAACTTTGCAAGTCCATTTCCATTGGTTTGTCTAACTGGGTATTGTATATATGTCTAGCTTCATATATCGAAATCCTCCAATGTATCATTTAGTATTTCGGTAACAAAGCTGTTCTCCAAACTTGACCAACCTCGTCCATGATTCTCTTTTGCCTTTGCTCAATTATGGCACTTTGGAAACGGAATAAAATATTCATGTGGACTACTGTTGTTGTTGTTGCTTAGGGGGGAGGGTGTTCCGGTAATAGGGATGGTTGACCTTTGAGACAACGGCTGAAAAATAAAGCCGGTACTAAAAACCGTGTTGTTTCGTAATGTGTACAGATGAATCTATTTTTTATGACATCATTATCATTTCCACAGAGATCCCTTTTGTGATGCCCCTTGTTTCTAAAGGCATATATGAGATTGCCGTTATCATTGCCAAAATGAAAATGACTGCTATTTTATTTGAGGCTAAAATGCTAAAATGCTTTTCAGCTTTGGGCAAGGAATTTAATATAATGTGGTGGGAGCAGGATATGATGATGTTACTTTGTTGAT